>CAEGAF010186311.1:0-15683 GCA_903067075.1 Micropoecilia bifurca | reverse complement strand
TGATTGGTAGGGGGCCCGTGATTGGTCAGGGGGCCCGGAAATTTGCCCCGCCCCCCGGCCCGGCGCCGACTTGTTCCGCCACTGCCCAACGGGGTTTTATTGGTGAGTTTAAGACTGATGTGCTTAAATGGACTAACATTTCCTTATCGTGATGATGATGAATGATGTCATAAAATGTAAATAGAGTGTTTCTTGGATGAGCAAAGTGAGCTGAAATGAAAAAATAACAAATTCCAGACTCATTAAAATTAGTCCATAGCTCTAATCGTTTTTTGGAATAATTGTTCAACATGTTTTTAGATAAACTCAACCGTCAGTTGAGTTTGCTGGACATTCAGGATCAACTGAAGTTTATTTTACAATGTTAAAATCTTATTTTCCTTCCAAAGTTATTTACTACACTCTTACCAGCCATCATCTCTTCCACTACGCAAACGTCATAGACTTGTGCTTCATAAAGAAATTCAAATTGTTACCTACTTCAACAAAGTTTTATGAATAAAAGAGTGTGTCGTGTATTCCAAAATCAATACGATTTCATAAGAACTGTCCATCCCTCAGGCACAAAATCAATATCTATAATAAAGCTTAGATCAATAAACTGTGCACTCCACATTCCTGTAGCACAGAAGATGGACAATAAATTGAAATAGAATCTGTTGTTCTTGTTAGGATCAATGGATTTTTTATTTTGACCATTTAGTCTTGTAGTGTTTTTTTGTTTGTTTTGTTAGTGCAGAAATTTGTTGAATGTTTTGTGATCTTTTTGTTTTAACTTTCTATAAAGTCAGATTCTCTATTTGGTCTAGAAAACTATTCTGAGCAGCTCAATAACCAGGTGTGAGTTATTCATCACTACCTTTAAATTAGCTGTTTTTGTTCGCCTCTTATCATATCCGTATTATTCTGTTTGGCTTGATTTCGGATGGACATTGAAATATTTTGTCTGTCTTCATTTGGAATTTTAATGCACCTTTATTTAGATTCCTCAAAACGTTTTTGTTTGACTTTGTAAGTCCAATTGAAATGCTCAACTGCACATTATTTATACCGTTGTGCTGGAATATTGTGGTTTGGATATACAGGTATTTAGTTTTACATACAATTAATGAGTTTTTTTCCCCAAATCAATTCTTTCATTTATTTTCATTTCTGAGGGGATAATTTCTAAAAGCTTCAGAAAATTGTCCCTGCTTATATCATCAGCAAATAGTATGGATTTTTCCATGTTCAACACTATATGTGTAGTTTAAATATATTACAAACAGTTTATGTTACCGACGCATGATCTGCTTATAAAGTCATTTTGAGTCAGTGAAGCTGTGCCAGAAACATTTTGGATTTCTAAAATTTCTGGTTGCAAAAGTTTCTCACCCCTTCGTAAAAATGTAGACTAAAGCCTTATGTATTACTGGAAATGTCTAATAAAAAGTCACTTAGAGAGATTTATTTAATTTTTATATATTTTTTATAAAGGTACCGTTTTCTTTTCCCGTCTTCTTTGCTGTGTGAACAACATAAGCCAGGTGGAGCTCTGTGATTTGTGCAGCTGGAGTTGCACTAAATAAGTCAGAGGCAATCATCTTTCATTTAGCACAACAGTCCCTTGTGTATACACTCTGTTAACCTGATATAAATGTGAGCATTGTCAAATGTAGGCTACTTATCCATAGCGGTAACAAATGGGAAAACATTAGGTTTTGTGTTGTTTTGATGTCATTTTTACACAGCATGTGGTGTGTGCTTATTCGGGTCAGAATGAAGATCAAAATGCCGACCACTTGTTGGCCTGGGAAACCATCAACTCATGCCATGATAACCGAATTCAAATTCAACATATTTTCAGCCACAAAACTGAAGATTGTGCTTGATGCTGAAAGTAACGTTAGCCCAGCAGAACACTTTCAGACCATCCTTTCAAAAAATAAAAATAAAATCTGCAGGTGAATCTTTTTTAGACGTGTGATTTTGTGCGGTTTGTGTGTGAGACACAGCTTGGTTTTCCATGATTGGGGATACGACTGAGCTTGGTTCCTCTCCCACAAAAGGGGGAGGCAGAGTGGGGCTGGTCTCTGTGGGGAAAACAAAGTCCCAGTGGAAAAACAACACCTGCACTTAAGCCTATTTAGGAACTTTGGACTCAAAAAACAAGGTCAGAATTTGTACTTTTAAGGCTCAATACATGAGAAGCAACTTGCATTCATCACGTTATTTTATCTTCTTTTAACCGTGCTTCCTTTCTACTTCATTATGTGCTGAAAACTCATTATGTGCTGCTTATTTTACCTTGCAGAACCAATGGAAGTAAAATTGCAAGAGACATACTTATGTCTCTTGCAAGAGACATACTTATGTCTCTTGCAATGGCAAAGACCTTCGTGTCGCCCGCTTGATAATTACCCATCTGTCTGTGCCATGCGAGTCTCAAAGAACCCGTAGGACACAATTGCACATGCACACTCTTTGAGCTCAAGAGCTTTCCTCTTCCTGTTTATGCCATCATCTATTATTTACACCATCCGCCAGTGTTGTTACATGCACATATGTGTTACATTGCAGCACAGGCTTGTAGGTGTGCTCATACACATGCATCTCACGCAGAACGTTCCAAAAGGTTTGAAAAGAAAACACAAGTTGTTAATAATTCATTGACGTTCATGTCTTTCTTTTGCTGTTACGAGATGATTTCGTGGCTCTGATATTTTCTCTGTCGCAAATCCAAGCAAAAGTTAACAAAGCCCTGTAGATTCCCACCACATGTTGCTGAATAAAATCAAGCTTGTTGCTCTAATACTCAAATCACACGTCTCACTTCTTTCTGGAGTTGCCGCTCTTTTGATCTGCTTGAGGTTTATTTAGCGTCTTTGTCTGTTAGCCTGTATTTTTCACAAGTTTAAAAGAATTAAGAGCGCAGGAACACTAAAAGCAGCGGCGGCATGGGCTAAGCCAGCTGAGTCAGTGCTTAACCTGAATCTTCTATGGAATAGTTTCTGAGTTTGAGTCTTGGATTCTAATTTTTCAGTACCAACAAAACGTTACTTCTCATCCTTCTGACCACATTTTAGCTGTCTAAAACAGGGGTCCCCAAACTTTTCCTGTGAGGGCCACACAACTTTTTCCTTCTCTGGTGGGTCGGAGTCAGTTTGTAACAGAAAGAGTGTGACGATTGCAGGAGTACCTAAATGTAAAAATGTATTGTTTTCCAGAAAGCACAATTAAATAACATTATCTGGGTTCTTTACAGAAAAAAATACAGGAAGGATTATAATCCATATTTTCCGGACTATAAGCCGCAACACCATAGATTATTATTTTTGCTTTAAACCAGTAAACATACACATATTTGCTGCAGTTATCTCTGCTGCTCCAGGTTTTCCACCACGATGCAGCAGCAGCAGAAGGCGGCGGACATCCAAAATTTCAGTCATAACAGGTCAATTGAATATCACATTTATTACGGTTGAAAAAGAAAAAAGTTGCCAAGATTAGATTTAACAGAACTTATTACAGTAGTTTCCTAACGGTAACTGTAGTAAAAGTGCTGATCCTTCGTGTTGCTACTAGCATGTGCAAAATGAAAATGGTCTTCTTCTTCTTTAGATTTCAACGACAGCTTGCATCCATTATTGTTGCACTACTGCCATATGTTGGATCCTAATATCTATGCCTCAAATTCTCATAATGATCCCAGTATTATTTAAAAAAGAAAAATCTTCTTTTACCCCTCAATGCTATTTAACTGATCAACAACATTCTCAAATTTTAATAATCTTTTAAAACCTAATTCAGTTTTAATGGCCGCTTTCTTCTTTTATTTCCAATGATTCACTTCTTGCTAAAGAGCCCCCTGGTGGTTGCAGAAAAATCCACATATAAGCGGCTTATAGTCCGGGAAATACAGTCTATGAAAAAAAAAAAGATCTGAATGCTCTCAGGGGGCTGGACCAAATGTGGAGGCGTGCTGGATCCGGCCCGCAGGCCGTAGTTTGGGGACCACTGGTGTAAAGCATATGTATCCACAGACTTTAGTCTCTCTATGTCTTTGACCTTTTGTTCTTTCTTTGACCCTTGAGGCTAGTTGTGTCACTCCACATGTTTACTTTGACATGAAGTGTTTTGCTGATACTGTTTTGTGTGTGTGTGTGTGTGTGTGTGTGTGTGTGTGTGTGTGTGTGTGTGTGTGTGTGTGTGTGTGTTACCCTCAAGGTAAAATTGCTTGATAATGGCCGTCTTCCTGTTTTAGGAGTTTAATCTCAGTTCATCAAGTGACTTTTTTCTTTTTCTTAAAATTATTATTAGACAGAAGAAGTCTTATGTTTGCAGGTGCAAATTTATGTGAGGTACACACTAGTGCTACCTCCATATCCACCACCCATATTACTCTGTGCTAAAATAATGCAAAATGGCTCAACATGTAGCACAAAAATGTGAAACACAAAAAATCTCTTATCAGTTTAAAGTTGTCTTGTTTTTGTTTTTTTTGGGTTTTTTTTACCTCTGGGTCATTTACAATCTTAAAATTATGCTTATTTTATGAAAAAAATATTTTTTTGACAAATGGTGTTCTTTCATTTCCTTTTCACGCCAAAGGGTAAATAACTGAACCTCTCCAACATGAGGCATGGTGCGCAGAGGCAAACATTTATCAGAGGGGAAGATCGAGCCAGGAGGAGAGGTGAGGCATAATGAAGTTGAATATAGGCAAGGCAGTAGGAGTGTGATGTGACAAATTAGAAAATGAAAACAGAGGTAAAATTGGGTGAAACAATTGCTGCTGAGGAAAGACACAAAGAAAAATATTTCCTCTATGTTCCTAAACACTGAAACGGGTATTTACTTCTCTTAAAAGCTAAAGAAAAATAAATTGTTTCTTTCTCTTAAGTCTGTATATAATGCGTTAGCTAATATTATTTCAGCTTAAATTAAATTGTCTACCTTTTAACGCAAGCTGCACTGGCTGTCTTAGTGAAAATTGTTATGCATGTTCAGAAGCATTTCTCTTCACACACACTCAGGCACCAGTCATATCCCATCAGCCACATCTTACCTGTCTTACCTGCGTTGGCTACCGTGTTCTCCTGCTTGCACTTTCCTATGGTGATGGACACATCGTCAATGGCGATATCTCCCTCAAAGCCTGCGCCTCGGATTCCTTCAAACACAATCTGTTTGGGAAAGACAGAGACGGGCAAGATGTGACGTCAGTTAATTTAAAAGGTAAACAACAACCAGAACATCCGCCTCAGATCCACACCAGTGCAGTAGTCAGTGGTAAAAATGTGGTGGGATATGTTTGTGGTTGGTTAAGGGCCTGTTAGTCATTCACTCAATCATGTATAGTTGTAATACATGGTACTGCTTTCACCTTGTATTGCAACTATTCACAAAAGGTTCTACAATCCCATAGGAATACATGTGAAAAAAGAAAACCTATCTCGTTTTTTTTTCTCATTTCCTGGGTTTCTGAAATTATACCTTTAAATATTTAAACATTTAGGGATAAATTTAAAATGATTATTTTTTAAAGAATCTTTGATCTCAAAAGCTTTAAACAGATACACTAACAGAAAGCTGGAAAGTATGAATACAATATTCTTAGCATTCACGCTTATGTATAGTAATGTTTTCTGGGACCACAACAACAAGACTAAACAGGAGTCTCATCTGAAAACTTCCCATTTTAGCCAAAAGCCATCTGGTTTCTGAGTGACAGCCTAATTACTGCGGTGTAACAAAGGCACCAAAAGCCCATTGCACCCAGCTAATCAAAAAAACAAGCACATTCTTTCTGAGGAAGGAAAATAGAAAAACAAGGAAACTTTGCTGCTTCAAAATACAGAAAAAAATAGAGACCCCACATTTCTAGTCACTGCTGGAGTTTAATATGTGGCAAATGTAGCATTTCATAAGGATAAATAATACCTATGGTTTTTAATGCATTAATAGTTTAACTGATTTTTCAATTTTACAGAAATAGCAAGCTAATTTAAGTTTGGTCAGTACATACTGTAATATTTCCAACATCATCTGTCAGCTAACTTTAGAGCAAGGCTTTCTAACTTTACAGAAAAAAACAAACAAACAAAAAAAAAACAGGTGTTGCTGTGTGTTGAAATTCCCTGCTGAAGAGCAACCTGACTGCTCTGTGCTTATATACCACCTCTATACATATAGCTAAAGCTCGGGTTAATAGGAGCAGGTGCAGACATAGAGGAATGGCAAATAACGCCTGACTGGTTTCACTTTACAAACTCCATCTGTTCACGCTAACATGCTGCAGTTAGGGGACATGCCATGCCATCAATTTGCGAGTAAATATATCAAACTAAAACAAGTGTGGGTTCCATTAACCCGATTCCGACCCAGCGAGTGGAAACGCCTGACCTCAGCGCTCAGGCTCTCGGTGGATGAAAGGTGAAGAATGGGTGAGCAAACAGCACAGCTAACACACCTCATGTTTGATGCCTTCCATAGCCTTTGCTTTCATCTGTGAGCACTGTGGTGTTAGTGCCTAACAGGAATGTCAAGTTGAGGTATCAAACATAAAATTTATTGGGTAGAAACCAATAATCTAGCCATGAGCGTGTGATGCAAGTTCATTCACATCTGAGAGGGAACCTGAAGTCTGTGAAAGTGATGTAAGATTCCCCAAAAAGTTTGATTAATTTCTGATTAAGAGTATGTATAGATTTACGAAATGTTTCCTTTCTGGGTATGCTGATTACTTTATGCACGTAATAATGACTGCGGATATTGAAGAAGTCTTCTCTGAAGCTACCACACTCACTCTTTGTCTGAACGAGACTTTTAACATTTTCATTCGGTTTTCAGTCGCCTTCTCTCCAAATAGACTCCAATCAATTACATTAATAAAAGGAAAGGAAGAACGAGTGCAGTGCCACCCTTGCACTATTTACTTTAATTTAGGTGAGGAATGAGAAACCTTCTCGTAATGAACAAATAATATAACTAGGAAAACCTTGAAGCTGATTGGATGGTATTTGGGGGGATAAAAAGAAGGTCGACAGCATAGTATGGATTTAGGTGGTCGGCTCATTTGTGCAAGGGATTTGATTGTTAGGCAGACTGGAAGCTGTGAAGAAAACTTTAGGAGAGGGAAAAGGCTAATTGGCCAGAAGTCCACAGTTCTCTAATTTATATACACTTCCAAGCAGTTTCGTCACTGCTTAGCTGTGGTGAAATGTAACGCACTTTCTTTCTGCCAGCTGAATCAAGTTTTACGCATTCATACAGTAATACCCCTAATGCCAACTAACTAGAGCTTTAGATGCGTACATCCATGCACCTGCGACTGCTTCCTCCACAAGGAGCATACCAGATTGTCGTATAATTACAGGAGATGAGAAAAATAACTGAGTCAAGGAAACCCAGAACTGTCGCTGGGTTTGACACACAAAAAACACAGAACTACAGAATATTTAAAGTACAATACAAGTCGCGCAATGTTTAATTACTCCTGCAAAGACAATCAACATACTACAGGGTACATAGAGTGTATAAATATATGTTTTCATGAGGAAAATGGGCTTGTGCCCTTTCACCGAATGTGTAAAAACACAAGTGCAAGTCGGCTGTGTCAGTGTGATTTCATTTATAAGTGAAATCACACTTATAAATTACTGCTGGTGACTAATTCAAAGTCAACTGCATCTGTTTTTGAGCTTGGGGAGAAGCAAGGTTATTCATGAAAAGTTTTGTAGACTAATACAGGGAGAGAAAAGCCTTAAACAATTAACAGTAAGCCTGCTAATTACAGAACAGAGGTACAGAAAATGACATGGAGACAAGAAATATATTAAAAGTTTCACACAGTAGAAAAGACATGTCAAAAATATATATTTTTTAGGTGATCAATTGTAATTTTCTCCAAATACAAAGTTGTTATTTGAAAAATACATCAGTAGTATTGTTCTTTAGGGATTATCTGATGTCACAATATTTTTTTTACCTGCAAAAGATATGGCCAGTAGAAGGAGGGACCGGGTCGGTCGGCATGCTTTAAGTCTGTCAGCCATATTGGATTTAACAAAAATAATTTCTTGCATTTCAGCTGATGGCCAGTAGTTGATAGTTTATTTTATGATGCATTAGTGTCCACTTCATTGGTCTGTGTGCATTCATAACATAAAAATCCACAAGAAGCACAAGAAAATGGCTTTTAGATAGCTGTTCTCTGTAGTGACCACTATGCATGAAAGGGTTAAAACTCAACCCTAAATTTAACTTTTGACACTTCCCTTTAAGTCTTTAATACTTATATCATTTGTTGCAACAAGACAAAACTCTCAGTTGGGACTTCCCGCAGTACAACATTTTTTTGTAGACGTAAAACAAATGCACTTGTTTGAAAATGTGCAGAATTGTTATCAACCTGTGGGAGTAAAAATGACCCAGATGGACAACCTGAGTGTGTAGGTGCAGAAAGAGATTCCAGGATCAAAGCAGGTACAGTCAGGCGTCAGGCTGGAGCTGTGAGAGTGTTGTTTTGTCGAGTCTTGTAACCTTTAATGTTCCCATTGATGTGCTGTCCACACACCAGAGGGGACACGGTCTTGGGAGGAGGAGAAAAAAAAAGATTGACTTTGCATGTGTTAGAGAAGGTAAAGAACTCGCAGATATACAGTGAGGACTTTGAAATGCCAACGCGGACCAGACTCCCCCCCCGCCCCGCAAAGCAAGGCACGAGGAAAATATAGGTTGGCCTGGTTTCCCACATGCCCCTCAGGTACGGGGACACTGTGAGGAACACAGATGGCCTTGGGTTAATCCGAATAAGGGTCAGAGGAAACGAATGATCTACTGTGTGTTGCTGTGTTTGTGCTATTGTGGCACAATAGCACAAACACAAATCTATTTTATTTATTTTTAGAAATGGATTTCACTGTGAGCTTACAGAAGAGGAATAAAGCATTGTGGATTTGTTGTAATGTGATTGACTTCTTTATTTTAATGTAATTCATTTAATCTCTAAATATGTAGGTATCTAATTAAAAAAGAAAAAACTTTGCGAGCAGGAAATGAATTAAATTGCAAAGCTAACTTATTGGATATAAATTCCAATACATTTTTGTTTTAACATTACACAATGGGATGAACTACGTCTTTTTTCTAAGACAAGTAAGCAGTAACATTATTCAAAATGTATATTTACATTTGATGGATGGAGCAAAAACAAAGTGAAAATGCAAAGATGAGCAGCAGCACCTAAAAGGCCTGTATGCAGCCATGCATACAGGCCTTTTACATGGGATGAAAAGGTTTGTGCTCTCCAGGAACACTTCTGCACTTCATAAAAAGTAATATTATCATCACACTAAGAAATTGAATAAATTTAAATAACTTGTATATCTTTGAAAAAATGTATGTGTCCAGGAAGTTGGGCAAAAATGTACAATATTTTTATTGATGGAAGGTAAAATACTCAGGAGACGAACAAATAAGCATAAAATTTAAATTGATAAAAGTTAGACTGCTCTAGTGTGTCAAACATAATACACAACTTATTAGTTTTATGATTATTACAAGATAGAGTTAAAATTGAATTAATTTCATTCTAAAGCAGCAGTGGAAGTAGTTGATCAGGTCACCAAAAATAAAACAAGTCAAGTCAGATCTCTGACAACATAACAGGTAACAATAACAGCCAAATAAAAAGTGAATCAGGTGTTTGAAAAAATAAAAAAAAAACAGAGAACATCACTAATGAGAAAGCAATAGCTGCTCTTTTAAAAAAATCGAGTGCTATATTGTTAGTCTGTTGGTTGGAAGAGCAAATAAGTAGACTAAAATAATCCAAAAGGAAAATATTTTGATAACTGAAAAATAAAAGCTACAAAAAATCCCACCAAAGTTTTGTAAAAAAATATCTAACAAATAATCTCCTATCAATGCAGCCATTCAATAAAATGGTCAGTTTCATGTTATCGCATATCAGCATAAATTCTCTGCAGTGATTCGTTTATTTACTCTTCATCATCATTTGAAAAACCTGTTTGTTATCCTGCATGTGAGGCGTCTAAATAATAAAGTAAAATAGACATTTAAAGTGAGGCTAAAGATAAAATGAATATCATTTGAAAAACACAAATACACCAGATTTGAGATGAATGTCCCTACCATAGTGAAATAACAGCTTTCCTCATTACAATAACACAGCATTTATGAAGCCCTATGAACATATTGACTTGGTGGCAGAGGCAGAATGTTGATGTTCAGTTTATTTAAATAGCACAAATTCACAACAAATGTTGTCTTGAGACACTTTACTAAAAAAAAAATTCAATTCAATCGCACATCTGTTGCACTTGAAGTCATCAAACAGTACAGTAAGCTCAATACATTTTTCAAAGTAATTCAAAAAGTTTCTATCTAAAGAAACTGCAGATTGCATCGGATCATTGACTTGTAGCAACAATATAATTTTCTTTTTTTAAAAAGATAAAATCATCTAAAGAATTTTTATTTCAAAAAAGGCATAAGTATAATCTGACATTTCTTAAAAGTAGTTGTGGCGCCATCTGGTAACCGTGGCAACTGAGTATGGGGAGGGAAAAGCTTGTTGCTCTTTGTGGCACTAGCATGCAATTTAAACACATTAAATGCCTCCACCTGAAAAGCAGGCCTAGGATACATTGACAGTTTATTATTTCTGTGAGACCAGGTTGAAGAAAAGACCTACTAAGAATTGGTTGGAATCTCCAGGTACAAAAAAAGAAAAATAACTACTTCAGCTAAAAGGCTTTCAAACAAATGCAAGGGATGTCTGAGCTGTCCATTATGGCTTGGAAAGTGCGAGAAGAAAAGTGTATTGTACGGTATTCAATAGCCTCACTACAATACAGAGAGACAAGATGTTATCTTATGGTTGTCTTGACAGATGCTCCTTTCAGATTTGGTAATAACGCTTGCAAATGTAATAATTTTTTATTTTTGTTTAAACACTTTTTTTCTTCTAAATTTCAGAAGTAAACACATTATTGAGGGGAACATCTGTTATGTTGGGAGATACAGCAGGGGTCTTCAAATCCTAACCTGAAGGCCGAGTGTCCTGCAACTTTCAGATGTATCCTCAGTTCAACACCCTTTATAAGCAGCCAGTCAAGTCATCTAAAGTCCTGCTAAGGACTTCATTATTTAACTCAGGTGTGTTGGAGCAGAGACACATTAATAAGTCGCGGGTCACCAAGACGATGGAGCATCTGAGGCCCCTGGAAACTCCAGGAATAATAAATAAATTATATAATTTAGGAATAAAACATTTAATAACATATGTATGAGTTCACATAAGAAATGCAGAGATTTGTAGATGGAAGGTATAAAGCATACTACACCCACTGATTCAGAAAATTGTTGACCTTTACAAAACATATTGTTGCAAAAGCATCATAAATACTGAGGAAATTACTTCAGCCCACATTAACGAAACACCACACGTGAACAGTATGTGAAAACAAAACTAGCAGGGATCCTCAACTCATATACAGCTATCAAATGATCCCACAGACTGATTCCAATGTAATGATTGTGTGTGAAATTGCTCAAATTATATTTAAGCAAATAAGTACATAGTGAAGAATTGAGGGGCTGTCAGCACAACAGTTGAAAACCTTTGTTTTTAGATTTATTGTGTTATCAGCCCTGAGGCAGGTCAGTATGAAGTAATTGACCCATCTGGTTCCCCACAGAAAAAGAGGAAACAAATGAAAAACAAAATCGGAAAGAGATTGCACAAAGGCTGTCGATGCTGTTTCCTGGGTAGGATTCTTGACTGCGGCAGACACACTTTATCACAAACATACACACACAATGACTAAGCAAAGATGGGAAAATGAGTGTGATGAGGGGATGCATGGCGTCAGTCGGAAAGCTGGACTGAGTCATCAAGTTTGTTTTGCCTACAGGGAAAAAAATGACAACATGCAGCCAGAGAGCCAAAGATGCTCAGTGATGTGTCAACACACAGCACTAAAACACAGGTCCTTCGTTCTGCCATGTCTCCCAGTTCAATTCCCTCAACATTGACTGAATGTGACCAGTTCATTTGAACTTTGACTGTCCTATAAACCTGAAAAAGACAAAGTGACAACGAAGTAAAGTCTACAAAACAACACTTTTTTTTATCTGTGTAGTATTACAAGTCAATTAGGTGCTAAGAGTTCTACCTTACAGTTTAGCTCTGACGTCTGTGGTCATAAAAACCTTTGAGCACCAGCTCATCTGAAAGACATCACAGGGCCCATGCTGGACCCCCTGCAGTTTGGTGACTGAGCCAGCAGGTCGGCAGGAGATGCAGTCAATTTGGGTCAGCGCTTCATCCTGTGCCACCTCGACCAGCCAAGGACATGTGCCAGGATTTTCTTTTTGTAGACTTCAGGTCTTCCTTCAGCACTATCAACCCAGACATCTTACACCAGAAGCTCATCCAGCTCAATGTACCAGCCTCCACATGCTAGTGGATCGCCAACTTCCTCGCTGATCAGCTGGAAGGTCATTTGTCCAGCTCAGGAAGCATCAGCAAATGTTTTACTCCCCTTGTATACAAATGCATGCAAATCAATTAACCCAGCTGTTCATTATCAGGACACAGACCATATCAGGACACTGTCTTGTCCTGATTCGGTCTGCATACACACATGAGGTGGATCGGTTGGTTCACTGGTGCAGACAGACTCACCTGGAGCTAAACCCACTAAAGACAGTGAAGATGACAGTGGACTTCAGGAGAAACCCCCCATACATTGCTTCCTCTCAACATCCTTAATGTGACATCTGTGAATAACTTCTAGTCCCTAGAATCCACACTAAGATTTCCCAGCAGAGTACATGTCCTACGGCAACTTAAAGAGTTCATCTTTCCACATGAGCTGCTGATCATTTTCTACACTCAGTCTGTCATGTCCATCCATCCATCTCTGTGCAGTTGGGCTCATCCACATAACAAGGACAGACTCAAACTGTAGCAAACAATTAGATCTGCAGAAAAGATCATCAGGACAGACCCTTCCTCTAACCATGACCTGTACAGGTCTAGGACCAGGGAAACATATCTGTTGATCCAACACATCCTGGTCACCTGCTATTTAGTCTTTTACTTTCAGGTTGGCATCCATCAATGCTTCTCTCTGAAGGTATTTAAGCCTAATGGTGAAAAGCAGCTATTAGGGTTGCCAAACCTTTTCCTCAGCTTCAACAAACAATTTGATTGATTTCTGTTAATTAGCAAAATTACACCAATATGAGATGACTTCTTAATAAAGAACATAATATTTTATTGGGTGTCCTATTGCTGTGAGGTAGCAACCTTTCCAGAAGTAAATATGAGGCTGTAAGTCTTTATT
This sequence comes from Micropoecilia bifurca, assembly GCA_903067075.1. Lineage (NCBI taxonomy): Eukaryota > Metazoa > Chordata > Actinopteri > Cyprinodontiformes > Poeciliidae > Micropoecilia > Micropoecilia bifurca. The sequence continues at coordinate 2,325 of CAEGAF010186311.1, read as the reverse complement.
CACTAATTTTCCTTTGCAGATTTAAAGTTGCAGCAGAAAATACATTGTAAAAAAAAAGTATAAAATTTGATTGAAGGCAAACTTTCAGGTCCAACTGGTTGTGGGATTATGTGAACCATATAACTCATATAACTCCCCTGTTAATTTCTGGCTGTATGAGAGGTCTTTCTTCTGAGGAAGACATAGTGGAGAAGAAATGGCTGCACTAAAAGAAATGTCAAAAAGATGAGAGAGAGATGACGAGTAAAAAGGAGTTGTAATTTATTTTTCTTTCTTCTGCCTCTGTTGAGTGAGCCAAAGCGACAGTGGTGGGCCGTGATGAAAATCAAGGAGCAAACACTGGGAGCCGAATTGCCTTTAGAGGCTGGATTCTTCAAAACTCACGTTAACAGTAGAGAGGACACTGCATGTTTTTCCCTTACCAGATGACTGGGTCATACCTGCAGGTCACGTTCTGAATTTCACGCAACACATCTCAATTGTTGAGTGTGATGAGGCAGGGCAGAGGGGGAGGGGTCCTACTGTCATTCAAACAAACACACACGCAGGTTCCTATCTCAGAACTGCTGAGGTTTTTCTTGAGATATCGGTTTTATATTTGAAATCCTATCGAAAGATTTCAGTGTGCAGGTTTTCACTGCTATATCATTGACTTTGCTGTTCCCTGTGTTGGAGAGAAGAGCGGCGATAGAGGTTTTACCTGGAAGGGTCCGCTGGGGCTGATGTCAAAGAAGGCTTTACTCCAGTCTGGGCCCTGATGACCTGATTTTGTCCACACCACTGAATCCACAGGCGCAATACTTCTCACCCTCAGAAGAACATTGAGCGTGCCTATGAAAAAGTTACACATCAACGGCAAATGGTGAATCTGTAACTGTCATGGTCTCACTGTAACAAAGGATTGATTTTTTTTTTTCCAGAAAATTTAGGATCAAAACAATAAACAAAGGAATAGGTCAGGTTCAAATCTGGAGCCATATGCAGAGAAGTAGGCACCGAAAGCAAACCTTTAGGACATTTAGGTGAGAGGTTTAATCTGCAAGACTTTCTATCGCTGAGATTTCTCCTAAAATGTGTGAAATGGCAACACATCGAAAAGACCTACTTTGACACAGCTGTAAAGCTCGGCAGAGAACATGGGAGAAGAATAGGAGAACGTGTTAATTAACCATTCTCTCTTAGTATATTTACAGTATACACACTTCACTCTCATGTGACGTGTTAGTGTAAGGATAGAAACACTGTGTGAGCTATGAGAAGGGGCCTTAATAGGCTCGCTCCCTCTTGTCTCTATCTCACTCAGCCCTCTAGGATGTGAGAGAATCATTCATCTTCCTAACGACCACCAGCCAGCCCCTAATTGGAACATTAACCAACCACCAGTCTTCTAAACAAATACACAAGCAGGGGGCATCCGTGCATTACATGTGGCATTAATGGGTGTGAACACAGAAGTAGTATCTATATGTCTGCACATCAGAAATCCCTTCTGTATTAAATGTGTTCTGTGTTTGCATAGTAGAATTATTTAGACCTTGATTGTGATAAAACCTCTTCAGAAGGCTGAAAAATGCAATGTACCTGTGCAAAGAAACCCCTCAAGTAAGACTAATTTCATGATATGGGAATATTAAACGAGTTGGGCTTTTTTGCCAAACAAATGGCAATAATATAAATAGAAATATATTGATATCAGGCTGCACAGTGACGCATAAAGTTGTTGCCTTGCGGCAAGAAGGTTCTGGGTTGGTATCCCGGCCCCGGTCTTTCTGCATGAAGTTTGCATGTTCTCCACAAGGGTGTACAGAAAATGGATGGATTGATATAGATTTGTTTTTATTATTTTGTTTTCAGACATGCATAGTTTTGTTTTGAGTGTGATGAAGAGATATAAACTCAAAGGAAACTGTATTCAGAAGTGAAGTTTGAATCAGCACAAAGGCTGGAAACACTGTTTTCATCACTAAGCAACCACAGAAACGATGCGTATCAGAAATGTCTTCCCCAGATAAATATTACATAGATCTTGGAGAATGAGTAAATTAAACAAAGGAAAAGCAAATATAAAAAAAACACAGAAGAAAAGAAATAAAATGATTATAAATAACAGAGGAAATCAAAGATGAGGTGACTGAATGCTGTTAAAAGTAATATGCTATCAATTTTCATAAACACACACCCAGTATTTCGGTCTACAACCACATATTATAGCCTCATATTGTTCCTTTTTTTGTCCAGCTATTCTCTTTCCACCTACACACACACACACACACACACACACACACACACACACACACACACACACACACACACACACACACACAC
>CAEGAF010186301.1:0-13028 GCA_903067075.1 Micropoecilia bifurca | reverse complement strand
TTTTTTAATAATGAGTATAATTCAAACAGAGGTCAACACCCATTGGTTAGAAATGAAATAAGTATGTATGCATTGGGTGGACAGTAAGACTATTTTTTCAGATTAAGAAGCAAGGTATATGATTTCAAATGAATTAACTAAATTAACCACAAATCATTCTGGTTCCATCCAGTTTGATATTATTGTGATAAACTGTTCTTTTGTGAAAATGACATTTCCCAATGAGAACAGTGAAATTGATCAATCGGATTAGAAATCTCAAAGTGCTTCATGAATATTCTAAACAGTGATTAGGGTAACGAAGAAGAGAAAGAAGATATATCACATTGAGTAACTGTGCTATCCAAGGTTGAAAATTCTATTGAACCAAACCCAAAATATAACTGCAATATGCAGTAAATGTTTGCTGCGTGTGGAACCTGCAGTTCTGAAGGACATAAGTAGAAACCAGGGAGATGTTTATTTTTTAAGAGTTTTCTGTTGTGGGAAACCCTGAAAAGAGTGTTTCACAACCCTGGTCCTCAAGGCACACTGACCTGCATGTTTTAGATGTTCCCCTGCTTCAACACACCTCATTCAGATGATTGCAACTCAGCAAAACCCTGTTATCAACCATCAATGAAACTATGTGTGCTGAAGAAGGGGGACATCTAAAACATGCAGGTCAGTGTGCCTTGAGGACCAGGGTTGGGAAACATTGCCCTAGGGTTAGCAAGTTTGGCTGTACAGTGTGTGGTGTGGAACCACACAGCAGACTAGGGCTGGGCAATGAGGACTAAAATTGGAATCATGATTTATTGAGCAGTTCACCTCCAAAATGATAAATGGACAATAACATTAAACCCCACAACCGTGTTTTTTTTTTAACGATTATTTTTATTGCAAAAAAGCACAACTGAAGAAGTTTAGAACTATAAAATAACTTGAGGTCCGACGTCCTTCCTGAAGCCAAAATGTGGGGCTGGTATGGCTGCAGCCTGGGGATCTACGCGTCAGAGCACTCATCTGGTGAACTTACACCATACCCATCCATCGCGCTTCCTTCTCAAAATAAAAATTCACCTCATATCATGATAACCTCTCCTTGTCTCAGGTGACCAAATGTCAATTTTCAAATCGTTTCTAGTAGAAGCCATTACTTGAGTTGGCTTATGATTAGGGATGGGAATCAAGAACCGGTTCTTGCAGAGAAAAAATTTGAGTTCAGAGCAAACAAACGTGGCCGACTGTGAAGAAACAAGGGTAGTAATCTGCGGACGTCCACCAGACTTTCTGTTCCCCTTTGTGTTTCTATCACCTCACCCTCTGAATGGCTGAACAAACAAACATTTTGTTTCTTGTCATAATCATGTTTCACTTCTTTGTTCTGCAGGTTTCATCTGGGGGGGGTCCTATGCAGGCTTGGGAAAATAAGATCAGTTTCCCGAAGACCAACCCCCCAGACAAAGCCTTCACCTTCCAAACCGTCCAATATTCTCCCCAGATAACCAAATCAAAGTCATTCATCCCTTCAATCCTTATCCTTCCATGTCTCCATCCCTCTATCCCTCACCCCTGTACAACAGGCATGTTATGAGAATAAATAGTTTATAGCGACTCCATTCAACAGCACAGTTGGGCCAGAGAGACCAGCTCTGTGAGAATAAAAGCTTGCTTCAGTTCCTTTCTCATCACTTATCTTGAAGTTGACATGCTGACATTCCACAACCCAGAAGCTATGTCACCTCAGACAGGCGATACAAAGGCAGCTCTGTTTCTGGTTGGTTGAACGCCAATCACACATCTGAATGAGCCGAGGGACGGCTGTGACTGAGGCATGTTTTATCAGTCATAAGGTGAAGAATCTGAGAAAGTAAAGATGAAGATCAGGACAGGACATGGCTTAAAGGCAAGTGCTCTTCCAGGTTCACATCCCATTCACTTCACATATACCATGGTTAATTGCTTGATAATAATGCTGTGTTTTTAATTTGCCACACTGTATTTTTCTGACCTATAGTAACCAAAAGGATGTGACTCTTATTTTTCTTTAGGTCCCCATGTTTATCTATCTGAAATAGAAGGATACACTGCAAAGCCAGCCCCCAAATTAGATTTGGGAAAGGTTCCAAAAGTTTTTTTTTTTTACATCCTTGACATAATGATGTAATCTAATGATATCAGTGTGAGAGTCCTAAAGTTATTTTTTAATTTGTGAATGACTACACTTTTAGGACTGTTGCCTCATATGTGGTCCTGCTGGTTAAGTTACACAGTCAATGATTAACAGCAATAATTTGGGTCATTTAGCCTGAAGAAGTTATAATTTCACCATATTGCATGTTTGTTTACAAATGTCACAGTTTTAAGATAAGTCTTTAGTTAGGCTACAGTTAGTTCATGAAGTAAATAAATAGCTCAGAGTTAACTATTTTGCTAATATGCAAATTCACTTGCTAAGTTGAAGTGAACTATCAGAATTAAAGCAGTCTCGCAAGCCTCTTTGAAAACTTCTATGACAAGTAAATTATCATATTATAGGCATATTTATTAGCCTGCTAGCTGAATATTTAGTTTGGAGTTAAATATTTAGTTTCCAATTTAAGCATTTAAAGTTCAACTTTTTACATGCTGACAAATTCTTATCTTGCTAACTAAGCATTAGTTTGGAGTTAAATATATGTACCAAACTATATAATCTGCTTCAAATTGGCAAGATAAATATTCAGCTTACCAATTTGATGTTTCCACAGCAAACTGAATAAAACCACTAAACAAACGGGTTGACATAAGTCAAGCTACTGGGCATGTTAAAAATGGTTTTGAAATTAAGATTATCTTCCAGTTTTGTAAGTAAAAATTGATCTTGAACCTCAGAGACGTCTGACGTTCTCTTCAGAAAAAACTCTCAATGATATTTGTTGTTTTTCTTTTTTTGTTGTTGTTGGTTTCCTTATGGTTTTGGCAATACAAAAATGACTAATTCCAAAACAGAAATAAAGATTGGATGAACCAAACCGAAGCTTTGAATCCTTGAAACAACCATCCCCCCCCCCCCAACCCCTCCCGGTGTGACTTCCTAATTATTTTGTTAATTTGGTACACTTGTTACCAGTCTAACAACTCATTTCACTTGTTCCATAACAATTGTTATATGAACTTTTTGAGGATGTAAACCAAAGCTGTCTGAGGGAAAAACAGAAAAGGCTGAACTTGAGCTGAACTCGAATTCCTTCCTTCATGTCATCTTCTTTTTGAGACTGGTTATTAAAAAGAATTTTTTATTTTCTCTCCAACAAGTTTTATCCTTCCTTAACATATGATATTCTCAGGGTCTCTGTGTCTTCAGTGAGCCTGTATGTGGCAGGATAACAAAGCTTTGATGTATTCTAAGACTGCATTGTGTTGGTTTACTGAACACCATGACAATATTTTCTAAAGTGTTGCTACTGGTAACGGTGTGACATTGACATTTAAAGAAGAAAAAAAGAGAAATTAAAAGTAGAGAAGTCGTTCATTTTACTTATTTTCAATATTGTGACTTCACTGATGAGTGAGTGATCAGCAGACGTTATTCCTGTGGTAAGAATATTCACTCTGTGTCGGGACAAAATGTCTCCATGGTGGAAAAGGTCACATAAATGACCAATGAAAATAAAAGGTAGAGGGAAAAAAATATTCTTACCTCTAAACAATAATTACTCTTTAATTTAATTTCCCCCTTTATTGTGAGAGTTATGCTCAATCTTTAACCTCAGAGAGAGGTTAAAGACTGAGCACACACACACACACACACACACACACACACACACACACACACACACACACACACACACACACACACACACACACCTTCAATTAGAAGCTGGCCAGAAAAGTCACATAATTGAATGTTTTTTTGTGGATACAATAAAGATTGCACAACAGACATAGTTTTTGTTTAAATAAACTTTAAACAAATAAAGAATATACAATAGAAAAATGATCGAGCTGCCGGAGTAACAAATCCATATGAGTCCATAAGAAAAAATATAAAGTTACAAATCAAATTAATCACTTAAGGCTGTAAGTTTCAAAGCTTTACAGCTGGTGCACAATTTTAAAGAGTCCAAATATTGTGTCAAATAAATTCTGAGGTTAGGCTTTTGTTTAGGAAATTAGCAGACATGCATGTGGTGCCTGTGGTCATCGGGGCCCTCAGGGCAGAAACCCCCAAACTGGAGCAGTGGCTAAAACAGATCCCAGGAACAACATCAGACATCTCAGTCCAGAAATGTGCAGTACTAGGCACAGCCAAGATACTGCGCAGAACACTCAAGCTCCCAGGCTTCTGGTAGAGGACCCGAGCTCAGAGGATGAAAGAGACCACCCCCCAAAGGGTGAGAAGGGAATTATTATATTATTACATACAATATCTGAACAATTCCAACATATTAATAGCCTTAGGTGTTACTCACTGTGAGGCACATTAGCTTCTTAATAACCATAATCACATTTAAACATTGCTGTTACACTAATGAGATTATTTGAGTGTTCATTTATTAAAAAATGTGTCTTCTTTGCCAACACATGATTTGCATCTCCCCCTTCCCATCAGGCAGGGCAGAGTGGGGAAAAACCCTCCTCACTTCATAATATATGATGTTATTACACAACTAATTATATATTACAGTCATGGCCAAAGGTTTTGAGAATATATTTGAGACACAAATATTATATTTTCACATGATCTGCTGCCCTCTGGTTTTCATGTGTGTATATCAGATGTTTTCATCACATACAGAAATACAATTGCAATCATATTATGAGTAACAAAAGCTTTTATTGACAGTTAGAATAAGTTAATGCAGCAAGTCAATATTTGCAGTGTTGACCCCTCTTCTTCAGGACCTCTGCAATTCTCCCTGACATGCTCTCATTCAACTTCTGGACCATATCCTGACTGATAGCAGTCCATTATTCCACAATCAATGCTTGCATTTTGTCAAAATTCCTAGGTTTTTGTTTGTCCACCTGTCTCTTGATGTTTGACCACAGGTTTTCAATGGGATTAAGATCTGGGGAGTTTCCAGGCCATGGACCCAACATCTCTATGTTTTGTTCCATGAACCAGTTAGTTATCACCTTTGCTTTATGGCAAGGTGCTCCATCATGCTGGAAAAGGCATTGTTCATCACCAAACTCCTCTTGGACGGTTGGGAGAAGTTGCTCTCGGATGACATTCTGGTACCATTTTTTATTCATGGCTGTGTTTTTAGACAAGACTGTGAGAGAGCCGACTCCCTTGGCTGACACATAGCTTACTCTTTCCTCCAAGCCCTCGGTGAATTGATGTGCTGGAGGCTTTTGGGTTCAAATTACACTGTACTGGAGGAAAGCCTGGTCTAAGAACAACCATAATCCCATTTCAAATGCAAACAACTTAAAAACACATGCACACACACACGCACACACACCTTCAATCACATTAGCATAAAGACATTCCTCTACATCCTCATGAATTTGCAATTCTTGTGTTGCTGCAGCTTGACAGAACTAAAACATGTGGTTATTCTGGGTAGTTTTCTTTTCAAAGGTTTCTCTAGCACTGGTGGCCTTTTTTGTGCCTTTTTCCCCTCCTGATTTATAGCTCACCTTTCAGTCAGACAAGGTGAGAAACTGCAGAGTATTGTAAAAATGTGCCTGTCATTTAATGCGTCATGAAAATGAATGATAACAGTGCCTTTTAAAAGTTTTCTTCCACTTAACTTTAGTATTGCAGGTACCTATTTTTCTATCTTCTTTGCTCAGATTGATTTTGACAGAATACTCAGTAACAATCTGAAGTTTCATTGCATAACAAGACTGATGGATGTTAAAGTCGATGAAAGTGGATGCAACATGCAGAGGCCCGCCAAAGTGTTTATCTGTCTTTAAACTTTTACACATTTTACAGAGGACAACAAAACTTTGCTTATATCGGGATTACATGTGATATAGTGGATCCTCAGAATTTGGGACCCCAGATAAAAACATTTAGAGAAGCAGCATTCAGTTTTTATGCTCCTCTAATCTGGAACAATCTTCTAGAAAAATGCAAAGCTGCCAAAATACTGAGTTCATTTAAATCAAGGCTAATTCCCATTTGTTTAGAGTTTTCTGTGATTCATTCAGGAACATTGATTAAAATATTTGATGATGGCATTTGTTTATTACTTATTTCATAACCGGTTAGTGTATATTATATTTTTGTTATGTAAAGCTCTTTGAAATGCCTTATACCTGAAATGTAAATAAACTCGACTTTTATAACTGCCTGTCTTTTTTAACAATTTATTTGCTAAATACACTTTAATGTCCAGTAACATTCACAGTGGAAACCATCTTGGCACTACTGAAGAAGCTAATGCAGTCTTCCTTGTCTCTCCTCTTCGGGGTACAGCCAATCAATGCCAAGGAGAGTAAACGTCACTCCTGGATTGGCTGCTTTGTAAATAGCATGTTTTCCAGCTTCCCTGATGCTTTTTTTGTTTTTCAAATATTTTAGATATGCTCTATGAAAAAAAAATCCATGAATAGACTAATTTTCTGTGAATATTGTGGAGTTTTGTTGCACAGAAAAATATTGAAATATGTGAGTTTGTGGTACTGAACCTCAAATAGCTGAAGATCCACCATGTGACAAAATGTATTCAGCGACAATTGTAAAGCTGAAGGACCAATCAATTTCACTTTCTTTTACCGTAACACTTTTCACATAAATCTGAAAACGTTTGAGTTTTGGGTGAAATTCCAAGAACAAAAAGTCTCAACACATTTTTTTGTAAGAGTTCAAACTCAGCAGCATCAATTTTCTATAAGCTGCATTTCTAGTTTGCGGATGAGATCGCGCAAATTGGAATTATGAACATAAATTTATTTTCATTATGAACATGAAAAAAACTTACATTTCAAAGATACGTTTATCGATGAAATATTTTTGTGCTTGGGCGAGATCATTTTTAGCTGCATCAAAAAACTGTAAACACTTTTTTTGGATTTTACAAATTTCATGATCAGCAACCAGATGTTAGTACTGACAGAAAAGACAAAGATGACAGTCAGTGGGAGGAGGATGATGTTTTCTAATGACTTATAGCGTGAACAAACTTATTCATGTGTTATTTTCAGTGGGATTCTTATTTTAAGGAAACATTGTAGTTGCAAAATAGTTTTTTTTTGTTTTTTTCAAAATCAGCAGAATCAATTTTTCCCCACGTTTGTAATGGAAATGCAGCTGCAGATTTTCAATCAGATTTAGATATGGACATTGACTAGGCCTTTCTCACAGCTGAATATAGCGTGATCTGCAGTCCTGTCTTAACTGCCTACGTCTCTTTGGATGGTAGAAGGAACCGCATATCCTCCTGGTTCTGTATCAGAACCTCTCTGAGGTAAAAGCAAAAAGGTTAAAAAGCTTTGCAGAGAGTTCCAGCAAGATTTCTAAGGTTATGAAGGCTACCCATATTAATTATGTTTCTTCTGGCTCCTTAATGCCTCCTGTACCTTCTGTTGGAGTGACATTAATGAAATTCCAACTTCTGTTTTCTCCTTTCTCATACTGTACATTTCATCCTTTGCTTCCCTGCTTCTGGCCCTCTTCCCTCCACTACCCCTTTCACCCCCTATATTCTCCCTCCTCTGCTTTTCCACCCACATTATCCTCCATCCATTCCGCTTGATCTCGCTCTCATTCCACTACACAGCTCTCTCATCCTTCTTCACCTCCTGTCCCCAGACAGCAGTGTCAGATTTTACCCTGGCTATGAATTTTGTATGATTCCTGGTCTATGTAGCCAGACTCTTTGCTTCCCTCTCTGTCTCACTCATTTACAGACACACACACACGTGCCCGCGCAAGTACACACTCAGTGTCACCAAGAACAGCGTGGCCACTTCTCTTCGACCCTTTTCTCTCATTAAAGTTCCATCTTAAATAAATGTTTCAGGGAGATCTTTTCACTTGCCGTGCTCAAGTCTTGTATGGAGGGCGTTTCTCGCTGGCAAACAAATCTATATACCTCAGCCACTCTAATATATATGAACTCTTTATTTTTATAGGGGGAAAGCAACGAAAGAAGGTGACAGAACAGCAGGCTCCTGGGGAATATATCTAGGAGCAGGACATATTTGAAGGTTGGCGTTTAAAAAAACCCAGCACCGAGTACTTGAAAAACGGGTGACAAACTCTTTGTGTCTAACATCCTCTCTTCAGTCCTTTACCTTTTTTCTGTCTCTCTGTATTGTATAAATATGATGAAAGTGTCCTTTGAAGTCCCAAACACTACAGTTGTCTTTTCTTGTTCATAGCAGGTATAAGCGACCCAGACCCTCGTCCAAACAGGCATTTAATTTAACATAAATAGATAAGCATGTAACTTTTAAATAAAACACCCATTTTGCTTCTTAATTCATAAAAGCTAATAACAAAAACAGTGACATGTAGAAAATGCTGAATAAAAATGTTCAGATTTGCATAAACATTAGCTCGTTTGTTGCAGACATCTAAGAGCCTAATGTTTCCAATTGCTGAAGTCAATTTCTTTAGTCCTTTTACATTCAGGCCTCAAAATCTGGCCTGAATGTCCTTTTTGTAAAAAAGACAAAAATGTTTTTACAACTCCTAAACCTTTTCCTACCACAAAAAATTGTTCAAGTAAATGTAACTATTACTTCCTACCATTGAAGATAGACAGCAACAAAATTAGTGTCCTATTCAAGCTCTATATAATATGTTGCCATGGAGTACTCTAAAAAGTGTATTTTTAGAGTTCACTTTTTAGAGTGCACTCACAAAAGTGTATTTGAAACAATTGAGTTCAATGCCATGTTTGTTTCCTACATCTGATGTCATGACCCACGCTTCATTAGTACAGATCCTGTACCACCTGGGTGGTGGAGCAGGGGTTAAGAACAACTCAAGGAGACCTCAGTCCTAAATGTGTCATTTTAAACACACTTAATGAATTCAGTAAAAAAAAAGATTGAGTTGGATGAACTTAATTGAATTACTTGCTACCTGTGGAAGCTATTCAATTAAGTTGTTTCAACTAATTCCTTTTACAGAGTAACAATGTCATCCAGGCCATGTCCCTGTGGAGTATTGTCTGCCCAGATATTCATCTTTTATTTGCGGAGCTCCCAAAGTGCTTTATCTTCATTTTGGGAGCCTTCCACATGGTGAAGCTCATGTCAAGCTCCGTCTTCAGTGATGACCAAAATGAGTCCAAATGTTGGCCTTCAACCAAGGCTGGTTGAATCTCTCAATTTTTAACTGTTGTAGTGTGTCTATATTGTGGTACAGTACCGACTGTGTGGTGATGTCAGAACGCCCTGCATAGTTAAAAAATTGAGGACTGACCACAAACGGGTTTGTGCTATTCTTTTAATCGATATTAAATCATAGCATTTAAGAATCTTATGTAAATTGATTTTTTGGCATTAGTTAGAAACTATCCTCCCAAAAAAACTCATTCTTAGTGATCCACAGGTTGTACAGAGAAATTGAAGTCAAAGCATGCAAAGGAATCTACATTGAGGGTCATAATAGGTAGATATTATAAAAATAGATGTTAATAAGGAGTCAGATTGGAAAGGCCAAACCTTTTCATATGAAGGATAAAAAAGGGTAGATTAGAAAGGAGTTGAAGGCTTCCACCATTTTACAGAGGAACAAATTTCCCATGGAAGGCAGCTGCTGTTCCCCCAGTGGAGATTTCATTTCTCATAATCGGTGTCATGACACACGACAGATAGAGCTAATCCATTATAAACCAGAAAGTGCGTGGGCCTTTCGACAATTTGATTTCCATCCATATGGCTTTATTTGAGCTTGTATGTGTGAGCGTGCGCCAGAGGAAGGGTATAATTTGCACTGTCAACGCACAGAATTAATTACACACAGGAAGGTCAAAGTGTTGGTAACCCTTACACTGTCCTGTCGATGAATGTTGGAGCACGTGGCGAGGATAGGAAGGTGTCTCATTCAGCCGCACTCAGTCACCCAAAAGCCTGAAATGCTCATTAGATATGTTGGCGATCTGGGCAAGGTTCTGCATATCAAAGAGGGAGACAGAGTGGGCAAGAAGTTGGAAAATAAAAACACAGAATGAGCCAGGTAGATGAGGAATGGAGGGTGATTTCTCAACGTTGGCACAAATACATTGATTGAGGGGGTCTTCCAAAGTTAGCTCATGGGAAATGTCTTAGTAGATGGTAACCACAAGATATAGAAATATTTGCTGTCCTGGTGGGAAAATGCAGCAGTTTTTAGAGTTGTTCTCAAAATTTGGGGAAATTTGAGATATAATAATAATAATAATATTAATAATAATAAAATATTGATAGTATAGACATACAGTGCAAAAAAACACTAGAATATCCAGAAAGTTAAAATATTTTGTCACTCATTTCAGAAAGTGAAACCCATACATACAGATCTCAATACAGTGAAATATTTCAAGTTTTTATTTCTTATCTTTTTAATATTCATGGGTTGCAGATAATGACAACCTAAAATTGACGGTCTCAGAGGACTAGAATGTTCTCAAAACGTTAAATGTCAGAAATGTCTGACGCCTGTCTTGGAAAATAAAACTTTGGTTTATTTACTTGGAAGAATGAGCTAATAAAAGTTTCTGAGCAGGTGTTTTCCCTTATGGAACTGATAACAGAGGGGCTGCACAGTGGGGCAGTTGGTAGAGCTGTTGCCTTGCAGCAAGAAAGCTCTGGGTTCAATTCCCAGCCCCAGTCTATCTGCATGGAGTTTGTATTTCTCCTTGTGCATGCATGGATTCTCTCTGGGTACTCCAGTTTCCTCCCACAGACCAAAAACATGACTGTCTGGTTGATTGACGTCTCCAAATTACCCCTAGGTAGGTTGTGTGTGTGTGTGTGTGTATGGTTGTGTGTCTCTGTGTTACCCTGTGGCAAACTGACAACTTGTCCAGGGCGACCCCACCTCCTGCCCAGATCATTAGCTGGAGATAGGCATCAGCAACCCCCCCAACCCCACCAAAGGAAAAGGGCTCCAGGAAAATGGATGGAGGTACCAATTAGCCAGAGATGGGAGAAACTCCCTACAGGAGAGAAATGGGTAGAAGGCACCGTGTACATGACTGAAAAGATAATAATTGTATATTGCAATTTTCACTCCTTCTTCTCTCTTGCTTTTCTTTCCTCACACACTGATCTCCATAGTTACGTTGAAAAAGTAACTTAGTTGGATTACTGATGTAACTAAGTTACATTAGAAGTAATTTTTTAGTTACTTTCAGCGGCAATCCGCCACATGTGAAAATTACATTGATTTTTGCCAATACTTAATTGTAAGCTATTTTATAATAGCATCAACAATGTGTCTCCACTTATAAGGTTGAACAGAAGGGGAGATTGTTTAATGGTTACAACGGTATAAAAAAAACGTTTGTAATTTTTCCGTGTTTTTGTGTGGTCCACTAATGTCTGGAAAACTAAGAAGAATTTTAGAGCCACATTAACAGGTGGAAAACCAGTTATCCCTTGGGACCCGGCTAGAACCAGATTTGGCATTTGGGAAAAGACTCCAAACCCCATTGGTAGAAAAACCAGTATGGGTCAGTAGACCAAACAATGGGGAAGTCTACTGACCAGACACATCATCATCATGTTGGGAGATAACTTCCTGACATGGAGAAGCAAATAATAGAGGTAAGGGCTTCCCCCAGAAGTAGAACTAAGTAGAGAGCAACAGAATTCAGCTTCTATGCGCCACAAATCTGGAACAATCTTTAGTTTTAAGAAGGTTAAAATCCCAGTTCTTTAGAATTGCTTTTGAACCATAATAAAGGGAACATTGACCAACATTCTTGATGTATATTGTATAATGTTATATTTGTCACTGGTTTCTCAAAGCAACTGTATGTTGCTTTTATGACTTTTATCCTTGTGTTTTTATGATGTGAAGGACCTTAAACTTTTTTGTTGTTCAAATATACTTAACAAATGAACTTCGTTGATTGATTTAGAATGTTTAGCAGAAAATGAGATATTTGCAATAAAAGTTGAAATTTGCTCTGACCTCAAGCTGAGAATGATGTTGGAGTCGATTTCTACTGTCACATTCTTCAACTTTAAAAATCATTGATTAAATGGTTGAAACATGACCTGACTTTTTTCATGTAGAAATCAGAAACTGACCTAGACCAGTCACATGTAGTCCTGTTTTCAGATGAAAGCAAATTCTGCATTTTATTTAGAAATTGAGCTCTGAGGGTCTGGAGGAGGATTGGGAAGTTAAAATATGTGTTGGTTAAAGTCCAGAGTGACGTTTCAACATTCAGTTATGGATTGGGAGGGGGGCATGTTATCTACTGGTTTTGGTCCACTGGGTTTTCTGAAGTCCACAGTCAACAAAGTGATCAAGCAGTAAGTATTAGACCACTTTATTCTTCAAAATATTTATTTTCAATAATAATTGAAACAATAATTAATCTACAAAGAAAGATTACGTCACTATCACACAACACTAAAACATGCAAGAGAAGCTTTCTTTGCAGATGTCAAAACACTAATAATGCTCGAGCTTTATTTGCTACTGTCGACAGGCTAACAAATCCTCTGATGACGTTACCACCTGAACTTCAATCTAATGCTGCCTGCAACAAATTTTCCAGTTACTTTTCAGAAAAAATCCAAAAGATCAGAGGATTAATCTGCACATCCACTCCAAAGCCAGTACCACTGCTGTGCCCACACAAAACAAATGCAGGAACAATGACCCATTTCCAACTACTTAACTATAAAACCTTAGAAGAAATCAATTAAGCTCCGGTTCCTGCAGTCTGGATGTCCTACCCACACATTTCTTTAAGAAAGTCCTGCCTATCGTTAATAATGATCTGATCCAAATAGTAAACTCATCACTGTCTTCAGGTGTTTTCCCCCAAGCTTTGAAGACAGCAGTTATTAAACCGCTAAAAAAGAACAATCTGGACAAATCAATACTACAGAATTACAGGCCGATCTCCAACCTACCATTCATCAGCAAAATT
>CAEGAF010186300.1:0-10089 GCA_903067075.1 Micropoecilia bifurca | reverse complement strand
AAATATTACCACCCGTAGCGGAGCAGCGGTTCAACAGCAGAACCAGCGTCTTACATCGCAGCTCCAAGACTTAAATCCTTTTGCGGATTATTAGTTTAGCTTTCTGACCGTCATGCTAATCCGGTGAGTGTTTGTAGCTGTGCTGCTTTACCTGCTGTCTGATCCTCCATGTCTTTTAACTGCAGTGAGCCTCGACGTAGCCAAACTCCGTCATTGTTTTTATGTCTATTAGCTTCGTTATGTTGATGCATTTTGACCTGCTTCTATTTTCTGCTGCAACATGCAAACCTCCCCATTCACTCAGTCCGTTATAGTTACACATCGCTTAGCATTTGTTGCTGCGCATTTGGCAGAGTGAAGGAAAGAGGAGACCAGCTGGACAGACAGGCTGGGAAATGAGATGCAATTGATCGGTATTGATAACAGAGCCAATGATCGCCCGATCATCACCGATTTCACGGAAATCGACCGATTATCATCGGTGACCGATCGATCGGCGCACCTCTAAAAATTACTATTTTACAATGTTCACCACACAAAAATAATTTAAAACAAAAAAGACTGGCAATCATCTGCTAGCTAGATATTGGCATACTGTCAATAGTAACAGATAAACAGATGCTTCTCCTAGGTCTTTGCTGAGTAAGAGTGATGGGTTTTCTTTTGCTGTCCACCTGAAAGCTCACTCATCAAGGTAGAGCGGTAGAGGTAAAAGCACTACACCAAAACGGTTGTGACAAAGCAAACAAAATCCAAAGAATTATTTTTGTTTTAAATCCTTAAAAACTCTGATGACATATTGTTCAAGACCACTTCAAACAAGCTGGCAATGACCTTCGCACAATAACATTTAATATGAATTTAATTTATTAATCACATACTTTAATATAATCACAGGGAAGTGTAAGGAGATAGAAATCAGATCATTTCTGGCCGAGGAAGCTAAAAGACATGTATATTTCTGGAGCTATTTGTAAAATCACTATGCACATTGTGGACTCATTGGACAGATGGATTGAGAGACGACAGTCAGTCAGCATGTCCTGCTGAGATAGAAAGAACGGACTACTGGTACATGCAGAAAGTTTCCCCAGTGAATCCATGATTTTTAACCTCCTATTCTAAGCTGTTCATAAGGATGTGTTGAAGATATACTTGACACAGAGCATGTGGTAGTTGTGTATTACTCACTGTTGCAGCTCTGTAGCAGTGAGTGGAGAAGACTGCAACAGCTGGAGTATATGCGAAGAATCTGAAGCCATGCAGATATCGCCCTCCTTTTCAGGTCTGGGAGACATTTTGTAGAGACTGGAACTGCTCAGAGCCAGCTCCAGGGCATCCATCCAGCACCGGCCTGCAGGCAAAAGTTCCAAGAAGGGAAACGTGTGTTATTAGTATGTCCTAATGTCCAAAAAACAATGCATCAAGCATGGGACTATATAGAACTCAAAGAGTAACAGCAGCTCACCATCAGACTCCGATGCAGCTCTGAAGATCAGGTAGTTGCTGGGTAAAGGCTGCGTGATGGAACCGACATTTTCTCCTTTCGGACCCTAAAGGGCGAAATCAAACACTGTGACTCACGCTGTTCATATGGTAACACCAGAAGCATGACTTTAAGAAACATGAGAAAACAGTCAAAGCTTTTGGTCAGGTTATTGAAAGAAAGGTGTGATATTTGTTCAGAAAATAGAGTGGAAAAAATAAGTTTGCGTTTTATTGCTGTGGGAGTGTGATAATCTGTACCAAAATGGCATATTATCCTATTTATTAACTTGAGTAGATATACATTTGTGTTTATTCATGTCTAGAGACTGCTTCATGCAAACATGATGCGTTATACAAAGCCTATAGCAGTGCAGAACTAGCCCTCCCATACCTATTGCTGCACAATGCTGTTCAGCGGCAGAAATAGGATTATTGCACTAGATCCTAACTAAAGGAGATAGTGGGCAGCAAAACAAGATAATCAGTCTTATTTAGATAACACTGTTTCAAATGTAATGTCAGTAAGTTAAAGGAAGAAGAATTCTTGATGGCGTATGTCAGTTAGAGACAGTGCTACTTTTTAAGAGCAAAATATTAAAAATGAATAGCATTTTGTGCACCTAGCATAATTTACAATTCTCAACAAAAAATAATTAACTTATTGTTTGAGGAGTTAATTAAATACTGACATATATATTTGAACAACCAATATTAGAATACGGCCCTATCTGTTCAAAAAAATTTAGGATATTTTGTCTCAGTCTTTATCAACTCCATTTCAAAGTAATTATCACAGGTATCAAAAACTCCTAGCAGAACTGATTTGAACTGTGTCCCCATATCCCAGTTTGACCAGGAAGCCATTGAAAGTGCCAAACCTTGACAGCCCAAATGGATTTCTCCAGTGGATGGTAGAGCTTGAAGCAGAAGCCGTCTTTCTTGGAGGGTCTCTCAATCAGCTTGCATGCACTAAGAAGGATGGTGCCCACCCAGTGGTCTGGTGTTGGTGTCTTGTAGATCAGCAGAACACCAGGCCTCAAAGCACACCACAACTTGGTCCAACTCTTTAAAGAACCACGAATCTAAAGAAGAATAACATGTACAACAAAAACTAGATATTTCTAAAAAAAAAAAAAAAAAAAAGTGTAAACATAACCTTTTTATCCTAGACCCAAAATATTTAACAAGTCATAAAGTGTAAAAAAACATTTCATCAACTCCTAAGGAAATAATTTGACTGGCCTAAGACATGAAAGGTTTAGTCAGTGAAACAAAAGGCTGGTTGAATAAGTTAATACATATGTAAACATATAATTTCAGTTGAATAAAAAAATTCATCTATTAAACTACCATCAACGGGTTTTAAGCATACGTCTTAAGACAAAATTAAATAATATCAAACATAACATTTTAAATGCAAAATGATTAGCAATTGTGTAACCAATCATAAATATTGTCCTGCTTGAGCCGTTCTCAGACCTTGAGCCAATTGGACATGACAACAACACTGGGGTCCTTAAGTGCGGTAGAGAGCTCCTTCGCTGCCCGCTTCTTCTCTTGCCGATAATTTTGCTTTTGAACCTGAAGAGAAAAAATAAAACGCTAATGAGTCATGAGTCTCACGGAGAGAAAACGATGCCACATAAGCCAACACTAGGTGGAAGCAGAGTCAAACTAGCTGAAATATTCATTTGAGACGTGTCACACAAATCGGAAGCATTAAACTGCGTTTTAAAAGGTTCCCAAATAGCCACTTGACCTACTTAATGACAAAGAAACTGTGGCACAATAAGGCTCAACATTTTCTAAGTTTCTCAAGCAAGGAAGTGACGTGTACCTTGAGAGACTCCTTTCGAGCCAGCTTCTCGGTGGGGGAGGGGCTGTCCTTTTCAACGCCATTAAACATCCTGGACTCAGACTGGAGTCAAGAGGGAAAGAAAGTAAAAAGAACCTCTTTGAAACAAACAAACCCTGGAAGCTGTAACAGCCTCAAAAAAGATTACATTTTAAATGGGAAAAAACACCTTGTAGAAGCTCTTATTGAACAATACACACAAAAAAAGGTGGAATTAAGCTTTTTAATATCGATGATAACTAAAAATGTTCTGCTATGAAGGCTTATTAAGTTTGCATTTGATAAAACTGAGGATAAAATGTTCCTTAACGCTTGTGACAAGCAAGAATGTAGCGTTTTCTATGAGTTGTGAAACTGAACACTCAGTGGTCACAAACCAACAAATCTTAATGATTAAAGTTGCAGGAGACAAAAAGTGCATATCAGTTACCTGTCAGATATGACAATTAATTTTCAGTAATGTTTAATATATATTTCAACTTCTGTTAAGTGCAACAAATAATAATCATTACACAAAATTTCCAGTTTTAAAAGAGAAGTACACAGCTATATCCTGGTGTAAGTGAAAGTATGCAACGACTGAACTGTCTTCAGTACAGGTTGTTCTTTATGGGCCTATAGGATAGACGACAAGGCAAAGGACCAGTGATGCAGCTGCACACAGGGATATTATCTTATATAGGATATAAGGCAAAATAGTGAGGATGAGCAAGGCAAAGCGACGTGGGCAGGAGACGAGACAAGATGAGATCAAATGGTTACCACTTGCAACTTTTGTCGGAAGCCATATCGTCTTGTTATCACATAACAATAAGAAAAGATTATCTTGCAAAAGCAGTTTCGAGATGGGTTGATGTTGTCAATCATTTGCCTTGAGGCAGTAAAAGACACAGTTCCCACCATGGCCTTGATGTACAAAATGCAGCTTTGTAATAATTTTAACAAAACAAGCAGCGTTTTTGGTTTACTTGCAGTGGCTTGCAGAAGTTTTGATATCCCTTAAACTTTTTTCATATTTTGTCATGTTCGAACTTTAAATTGTTTTTTGGAGATTCTAAGTGATATGTGTTTGGTATGTCCTTATCAGAATATGCTGATTTAAAGACTGAAATGTATGCCTATTTCTTTCTTTCTTTAAGGCCTTCATAGAACAGCTGCATTTTTAGTTATAGAAATTAGATTATGCACAGGTGGTGTCTATTTACTAATAAGGGCTCTCCTAAAGCCTTATTTATTACAGGCTTTAGAAGATATAATAGTATCAACTTAAAAGGACCTAAATACAAATGCACACACTTTCTACCTTTTTATTTTCAGAATATTTTTTTCTTTTTTTAAGTGTACAAGATCTAAAGCACTAAAATTAATTATTTTAAACTGTGAAAAGGTTTGTGTGAAAGCATTTTCAAGGCTTTGAATATTGCCTTTATATGAATTTGATTATGACTTTCTAAAAAGGGCCTGAAAGTACTTGAGTTTATAAATGTAGGCAACAAAAACTGAAAGCTTTGCCAGCTTGCATATGTTCCAACTTGTTAAAGAAACAATGAAAAGAAATGATGCTAGAACGTAAGAGCAGCTGTGTTCCCGCCTAAGAAGGAGATTTATTGTGATGTAGGTTGAGGTACTGCCCAATCAGGAACTGCAGTCTTACCTTGCTGTCTGGTGATTGGGCAGGACTAAGTTCACTACTCAGCATGGAGAGAGCGTTCCTGTCTGTCTCACTGCCTGGTGGGAACCCACAACACACAGTCACATACAAATGCGCTCAGTGATTAAACCTGCAGACAAACAATTAAAGCGCAGCAGCCACCAAAGCATCTAACAAGCAGCAGGTTATGTTTGTTCATTTATTTATGGGATAAATACTCTGCAGCGCAGTACGGCATATTTTCACAAACACAGGAATCCACCAGCAAAGGCTTCTGAAATATCACTGTATACGATTTCACACACAGTTTTACATTTCACAATTGTCAGCTTTAAAGCCTCTTACCTGGGCTGAAGTAGATGTCATTGTCTCCTCCATAAGACAAGTTCCGGGTGAGTGTGCGGGGGTCAATTTTAGGTGGAGAGGTGGCGCTAGGGCAAAGAGAAAGCCTCCGTTGGAGCAAATTCTCCTCCTTCATCTTGACAACTTGCTTGACCTTAATAAAAGTAAACAAAGCAAGATAACAAAGCTAAGTCATTCAAACACACTCCTTTTTCGTGTAGCTCTATGAGCCCTTTCATTCTTCTCCAACGCTAACAAAGCCATACTGTACACGAACATGCCAGCCTGTTCACATAGCGACACGGAGCATGGCAGTGACAAGAGGTTCAGACTGCACACTGCCAGAGTCGGTGACAGAAGGAGGCCTCTAACTCCAGCACGTCTGTCCGCACCGATTCGCCGTCCAAATTGACCCCAAACACAACAGCCACGACTTCTCTAATGTCTAAACTGATTTGTGCAAACACAGAAAGTTTTCACCGACATCGTTTCATTACCACAAAAAAAAAAAAAAAAATCTACTCATCAATGTATGGATTACTACAAATGTCTACAAAATGAAATTGTGAATCTGCAGGTTGTTATTGCTGTTGTGCCGCAATTCATCCTGTAGTGTATGGCCTCTGACTTTTCAGTTTTCTCCCCTTCCTTTCATATTTTTGCATTTTAAGTTTAGTGATTATCTTTTTTATGCACATTATTTTGAGAAATATATACAGAAATATTGATTATTGTCATAACAAAAATATCCTTAAAAGGATTTGACAGAATTCATCAGACTGACTATTTGTAGGCCATAGGACTCATTTTGATCTACTGTGACATTGACTGATTTGTAAACTTTTAATATAGTCAATCAGTTTAATATAGTTGGAAGAAGAATAGCACTACAAATTGTATTGGAAAACTACTGTAATTGCAATATCAGTGTGTGCTTTGTTTACATCGCAAAGAACTGTTTAGAGAGTAAACATTGCTGGCTAATATATTTCAACAGTTCTGAAATTGTCATCTTCATGTGAATGTAATATTTGGCCAATAGGACAGATTCTCACACCAACAAAAGCTCGATACACCAGACAATAATGATATTACCTAAAATGCTAATGGTCACATAGAACAGGAAGAACAGATTAGAAAGAGGAGGAATGAAAAAAAAAAAACAGGAATATATTGTATCTGATACTGTCATCGCATTATTTACAAATATTATATTCATTGTAAGATTTTCTATATATGCATGTATGTAAACTTTATTTAACCCAATAAGTCTCCCTGAAATAAGAAAAAAAATCTTTCAAGAGAACTGGCCTAATATCGTGCAGCCCTAGAGAAGAACAATCATGGCTACACTTAGTGCACGCTTATTGATTTTATGTTTGAAACATAAAACAGCGGAGAAGGAAATCAAACCAACAACCCTTGTTTTGATTTCCTCCTCCACTGAGCTTGCCTTTATGTTGAAACTATTCATAGTACACAATTAGCAACTGCTGAGGGTCACAGCTGTTTCCAGACAGGATCATAGCACTTGTTTCAACAGGGTCTGAGCTGGTTACCACAAATTAGAGGTAATGCTGAAACAGTGTGGTTAATGCAGGATATCCGTTACCATCTGGGTGTGTGTGAAAAGCCATGCTCCACTCCAATCGATGCAGTCCTATTCATTTCCACCAGCACACGAAACACGAACAGCAGACGACACCCTCTGACGCTCAGCCAGAGTCGACTTTCCTGCAGCTCCTAATTTACAACATCCGAGAAAAATCCCGCAGAAATCCCATTCATACACTGATTCATATCTTTAACCTCCCACATTATTCTACTGTGAATATATTGAGGATTATGAAGTATGTCATATTACTACACAGAGTTACTATTTGGGGCACAAAAACCTGCACTTTAACAATGGCTGGAAGTCTGAAACTTGAAACAGCAGGACAGCTCTTCAAATTTTAACCACTAAAGTGAGCCCTCAAGTACATTCACAAGTACATTCCTAAGCATATCAATAATACAAAGAGCATATTCACATCCTCATCATTCCCACTCCCCACTTCTACTCGTTGTCTACTCTGCCTGGGTGACTCATTCTATCATCATCCTAACTGTGCTTTCATCTCAAATGTCCCAGTTTTTTTTAAGGTTTGATTTTTATCTTCTACTCTAAAGAAAACAATCAAGTAGAAATTTAAAAGGCAGGGAAAAGGGTCGATTTAAATAGTCCTTTATTTGTCTTTGTGGGGCAGGTCTATAAATAGCTCACTTCTGCTGCAGTGCATACGTGCATGTGTAGTACAGTGCTGAACCCTGTATGGGGTGCGAGCGGCATGGGAAAAATCTAGAAGCTCTAGCATTACACAACGGGGAGCACAATGGCAATCCCACCGTACAGCATCTCAGAATTAAAAACCGTTTGCAGATAACAGATCTGATGAGGAGCAAAGACATGCAGATAGCAGGAATAGCAAAAGCAAGTAAATTCTGATAGCTGCAAAGCTTGAACAGAAAAATAACACAACCAACCGGAGCTCATTAGGAGAACATTACATGACCTAAACTGAACATGGCAGTGGCAGGTCTAACGTCTTTGTTGTTATAAACAGAAGACCTTACTAAAGAGTAAAGTAACACAGAAGCCACGTTTACTTAAAACCCAAAATATGAAAATGTCAGTAAGATCATCTTAGTGTTAGGTGGACCCACATGTGACAACAGAAAGAAATGGAGGAGAAACTGAGGATAAATTTAAACTGTAATTTCCATGCTCTGAGTTTCCCTGACCTTGTTTCAACACAGATATAACGTGGAACTATGCAAGAACTCAGCCATCACCACTCACAGTACACAGTGAGTAAAGTTTGACAAACTAAGCCAACATTTACTCAATCTACAATGCAATGCTGTGCAGGTGCTGGGCTAATATTTACCCTGATATACAAGCCCCTTGTGGAAACTTCAATGGTACTGGAACAACATGAGACCAGCAAGAAACACATATTCCTCTGCCAGAAAGTAGCTTCGAACCATGGAAAAAGAAAACGTAAACATTTCTTAAAAATTCAAAAGCGACAAGTTCCTTACCAATCATTACACTGTCGAGGTGAAAGCAATTGACATGGAGCTTGTTTGTTTTTAGTAATCATTGCAGCACCTGGGACAGTTGGAGAAGAGGAGGGGTGACAGGGAACACTGACATGTTCTAACCTGTATGTTTTATTAAGCTTCAATGATCTGACTGGGATAAATACTAGCGTTAATAATGATCACACAGGTTTGGGCTGCAAAATAAAGGCTGAAAGCTTGAATGGAGAGGATTTCTTGTCGAGAACAATTTCAGCTGCTAAATATAAAGATTATAAAAACTGTACCTCTACTTAAAAAACCTGTGAAATGATTTGGATGCAACACTTTACAGACCTGATTATTATTTTGTGTTGTCCATAAGCTCGCAGATCCGGAATAAGGTTTCAACAGCACATGCATTTCTTTTAAGAGACACAGATTTCTGGTGTGTTGCGGCAAAACATTTGTGGTTTCTCCTCCTCTTTCTGTAATTGTCTACATTTACATAAGAGATTAGATGGGAAAGTAAAGCTGCTATTAATTTGTCCCTGCAGTTGAAAGGAGGTTTTAAAAAATAAAGTCTACATCATACAGTTTCATCAGTATGAGCATCATGTTGCTCGTACAAGAGACAAATCCAACAGAACAGAAAAAGAAGCCTGAGAGGGAGAGACGGTCCAACTGTTTTGGTTACAAAGAGAGCAAACAATTGCAAGGACTTAAAAGTTTTCAGGCCAAATTAAAGTCTGTAAATCATCCATTAATTCTTTGCTTCGGTTGGTTTGATAGTTCACTTGTTTAGTCTGCACAAGACTCATCATGAGCTTTGACACTGGCCCAAACGAAGAGGCCTATCTAAGAAAGACGAACTTTGTTCCAAAAAAAACTTTGGCGTGAAATCACCTTTTTAGCCTTGGTGTTTTGCTATAAAGAGCAGAAAAGCAAAAACATATAATATTAAATTACTCGTAAAGTGTTGTTTATTTGTCCTACGTAAAAACAAAAAGACCAAGAAATATATAAGTATGAGATTATTTAATCTTCACTACTGTTCTGCTAAAAAATGTTTGTTTGAGAGAAGCACAAATAAGCTCGTCCCAAAGAAATAAGCTCTGTTCTTGAGACATCAGTCTTTGACACAATCATGTAACCACAATAAATCTTCTTCATGATTGTGGAGAGTATATTGTTTATGTCACTACAGTAACTACTTTTAGTGTGTTATTACTTATAGCAGGGCTGCTGATTATGTCGATCGCGGAAAGGTTTTGAGTCGATCTCGGCAGCAGGTGACAAATTGATAGCCGCCAGGACGCTGAGACCAGAACGTCCTCTTCTGATAGGCTTATCAAAATATTCACTAAGATCCTAAATGTTTTTAGCTTCATTAAAAAATAATAATTATAAAAAAAAAAAATCAACAAAACATGTTAAAATTAATTATCTCAGTAATTATTGTTTCAACAAGTTGTTGCGCAATTCAGTGCGTTTCGGTTTCATTAACAAAAAAAAGCAACTCAAAAACTGACAGACAGCAGAGCAGGAGTTTAAATTAGCTACTTAACCACCGCTGTGTTCATGAGGCTTATTAATAATAATCGAGAAATAAATATCGACTGAATGTTGTGTTTTTAATGTAATCTTTGCTCGGCTTGCAGGGCGCAGGCGGTTGCCACGGCAACGGGTG
>CAEGAF010186291.1:0-37452 GCA_903067075.1 Micropoecilia bifurca | reverse complement strand
CTTTGCACTTGGGGTTTAAAAGGGGGGTATTTTTACCCAAACCTCTTCCTTTGTGGTTTTTTCCAAAACCAACCAACTGCCGCACAGTGCCCCCCCCCCCCCCCCCCCCTACACACACACACACACACACACACAGCTTCACCAGACTAGCGGCAGCAATGGTTAGCAAACACCTGGTGGAACCGGGCGGCTGCTGAGCTCATCATACAATCTACTTCTCAGTAAAACGCTCCTAAGAACAGCATGAGAATCATTCTTATAATGGCAAAAGAGGCCAGTTCCAGGGCATCAAATCACTAAATAAAATTTCTAAATTCATTGCACCTGCGACTCTCCTTATTTGGCTATGCAATCTTGTTTGCAAACCTGATTTATGTTGTTTGTAGATCAGGTGTGATGTGAAGTTTTCACCTGCATTTTATCCAATCAAACCTTTAGTAGATCAGGCCCATGGTGTGGTAACCTGTTGGATGTAAACATCAAGAGATGAGTGCAGTGTGGTCATAAAGGGATGGGCACAGTCAACAATAATAGTCTGGTGTGATGTGTAAACTATGTTAAGGTGGAACTTTCTGTGCCAAGAACATATTCTTCACACTACCACAGTTTAGACACAGATGTCCAATCTGTGCCTAAACCTTTGGCACAGATGGAACAATGCCTCATGGTTGTTTTTACCTAATTTCTGACTATCATCTAAACGATGCAGTCAAAATCAACGTTCATCAGATCAGGCAACAATTTTTGCTATCTGTTACTGTCCAATCTTTATGAACCTGTGCAAATCCTTGCTTCAATTCTTTGCTATGTAGCTGACGGGGTGGCATCCCATGTTGTCTTCTGCTGCTGTAGCTGATCTGCTTAACAGTTTGATATGTTGTCCGTTCAGAGGTGATATTCTGCGTCCCTTTGTTCGGTTAATTGAGCAGCTGTTGCCTTTCTGTCATCTCGAGCCAGTCTCCTCGTCTTCCTCTGACCTCTTGCATCAACAAGGCATCCTTATTCACATACCTGCCATTCACCTAACATTTTATTTATTTTTTTCTTATCCTCTTCTGTAAATTAAAGCGATGGCTGTACACGAGTAGATAAGCAGTTTCTGATCTCAAATGTATGAGTAGAGCCCAGCATATCAGCAGCTTCTGAAATACGCAGACCATCTATCCAACCATTTCATATCATGTCTGTCATTAAAGCGATGACAGAGTCTCCACTCTTGTCATTTTAATCCCTTTTCCATACACACAATGCAACAGGAACTTATTGCAGGAAATTGGATAATTAATTATTTGTGCTAAAAAGCAATCAAACCGGTGTGATCAATAAAGCAAAGCTATTTATAGCCCCGGTATTTTTTTGTTTTGTTTTTACCTTTACAATCACAAACTTCAATCTTTTTTATTAGAATATGATGTTATAAACAAACAGAAGTTCATCATTGTGATGGAAAGAGATAATTAAAACTCAAACTCCATCCTGACTTTTTTCAGCCCAATTGAGCATAATTTCCCTAAAAAAATTCATTGCAACTGACTGCAGGCTATGCAGTCACTCAAAAATGTGTGTTTGCAATTTAACAATATGTGTCAAATATTAAAGTAGCATAAATACTGCACATAGAGTTTGTGTCTTTTTGGCTGCCTTTGTGAAAAGTAGTTTTGCCTGATAGTTGCAGAGAAATTAATTGTTTTCACAATCCTAGACTTGCGAAGCTAACAAAAAATGCAGAAGGTGCTGCAGGTGCATTCATCCTTTCAGATGTTGGAAAAAGTCCATTTTGTTAATAAGCCACAGAGGGGAAAAAGCTGTCAACTATTGTTACAGCACACCTGAATACAAGTCTGTCTTGGCAACCTTCAATGTCACTAAGAAAAACCAGTGAAAGAACAGTTTCAAACAGTGGTAGAACATTTTTTCTTCAATATGCAGTTTGGTTTTATTTGCATCGTTTTGTTTCATCCAAAGGTTACTAAGATGTGGATGAAAACGGACTGAAGGGTATATATGTTTGATGCAACATTAAGGTTTTGTACCGTAATGCCTTCCTTTTAAACCAGTATGATATATTTTCTAAGTGATTAAAAGGATTTGTTTTGTTTTTTAAAACATTTCCCAATAAACCTTTGGCTACACTGAAATTACTAGACCATGTCTGAATAAATGCAATAATGAAGAGAAAGATTTAGTTTCATGGTTGATAGGATTCGCAGGAGCCACAACTTAAGAGTTAAAGAATAAAGATGAATCAGTTTACATATCGTATGCAATTTAGCCCAAAATTATTTATATCTCAGGCAAATTTTAATTTAAAATGACTTTTCATTGAACCAAGAAGTTAGTTTCTGATAGCAAATAAGACTGGAATCTCTCAAAAGACAATTAAACGTTGTAAAAGGATTAATAACAGTACAATCTGTTCGACTGAGATTTTATAACAACAACAATAAAAATAGGGCTGGAACTTTAAGATGTTAATTTGATTTCTGAATTGCACAGATTTTGATGTGAAAATTGGGAAATAGACTATTGTGGTGTGCAAGTTATGCAAAAAGGAGTCATCTTATTACCAAAGCTTTTCAAGCCTAAAATGCCATTTCAATGCAAAATGCGTTTCAAAAGAAGTATTTTTTCAAAGAAGGTACAAGTGTGATCAGAGCTTCCTGAAACACTTGAAGGCTTAATGGGTATGATAGCACTTTGCACTAATCTGATGGCAGATTGAAACTGACAAATGTTGAACTCATTCATCTACTTATTCAATAATTTAATAGTGAAATGACTTTTTGAATTGAAAATGTTGCTTTTTTGTCAGTATGTGGTCTTGATGAAAATACAATTAACTAATTAATTAATACAATTACAATTAATTAACGTGATAAAAAACATTTTAATCATGTCTCACCACTAAAAAAATCTATTAAACATGAATCACGTATTTCCTAATAATCAGTGCAAGACCCAAATCCTTATTATAATTTTTGACCAGTTTTTTCTTGCGTTTCTTCTGCTATGTATCTCAATGATTAATCTTTGGCTGGGAGCACCGAGTCCCTGATCCTGGAATGCCTCTTGGCCATCATCCTAATCTTGAACTCCTTCCACTGATTATTTACT
Organism: Micropoecilia bifurca; assembly: GCA_903067075.1. Classification (NCBI taxonomy): domain Eukaryota; kingdom Metazoa; phylum Chordata; class Actinopteri; order Cyprinodontiformes; family Poeciliidae; genus Micropoecilia; species Micropoecilia bifurca. The sequence continues at coordinate 34,338 of CAEGAF010186291.1, read as the reverse complement.
AGATTGAAGTCTGGCTGAGCAAGAAAGCCCAAAACCCAATAATTATAGGCGATTTTTGTTAAGTTACTTTACAGTGACAATGTTTAGTTCATTGGAAAGTATGCCATCGCAACTCTGATCTTTTTAGTGATTTTTTTCTTCCAAACTTTTGGATTGTAATGTATGTTGTAGAGATTATTAGAGGAGAGTTCAGTTGGAATGACTGTACATAGCTACCCAACGTTGATAAAAAAAAAATGCTATTTAGTTTGCAAAAATGTCTAATTATGAATTTCGAAACAATCACAAATAAACCCTTTTTGTTTGATAACTTGTGAAGATTTCCTGTGGGTATTCATTTTAATTTACTTAATTTTATTATTTAGAATTAAGTATATTAATGGTGGCAACATTTTATGCTTTGAAACCAAAGGAAGCATTCTATGGCAACTTTGAGGTTACTTGGGGGGCCACACTTGTGTGTGTTGAGGGGTGTTCCTACATTGATAGATGGATACTTTTCGCGAGAAAGAGCTTTGGCATGCATGTCCACTCACTGCCTAATAGCTTATTGAACTGCCACAGCCAGCGAGGATTAGAAGGCACAGAGCGAATATCTGGGATATCTTGTGCCTATGTGTAAATGTGTGTGTGAGAATCTGTGCAGTAGATACTCAGTCAATAACACACAGACTCATAAATCTCAGGACACACTGTACAGGCATTCAGCATTTCACTCATCAATAGAGATTTATTAAAGAAAAAGAAGAGTGGTGCAAAAATTCAATCCACTGAACAGAATCTAAATATAATATGTAAAGAAAGAAATCTTGGTCTAAGTTTACTTCCATATTGGGTCTTGTCCGTCTAATGTAACCACTAAAATATTTTATTTTCTTGATTGTAATTTCATGGTCTTTCTAATGTCCACATCTTCCTTTTGAAGACTTCAATATTTTTATATGCAATTTTTCTCAAAAGGCTTTCACAGTGAATAAATTTGAGTAATGTGTCATTTAAAACTGAAATTATTAATGTGCTTACTAGGTTCTTGATTTATTTTTTGTAATTGATTGATTGTTGCCTTCCAGGAGGAGCCATTTGTGATGGTGTCAGAGAATGTGCTTGGGAAACCAAAGAAGTACCAAGGCTTTTCAATTGATGTTTTGGATGCGCTGTCCAACTACCTGGGTTTTAAGTACGAGATCTATGTGGCTCCAGACCACAAATATGGAAGCTTGCAGTCCGACGGCCAGTGGAATGGACTCATGGGAGAACTGGTTTTTAAGGTGAGGTGAAAATCATAAGTAAAAAAACAATAATAATACTAAGAATTTTAATGATTAAACCAATCATGCTTCATCACACTTCTTCACAATTGTGCTTATTCACACTTATTTACTTATCAATAACATGTATAGCTCTACAACAAACATACCGATATCAATTCAGTAATGGGACATCTTATGTTATTGAGAATTTATGTGATCAAGTCATTGTGTGGAACAGAATAGACAGGCAGGTGGATAGATGCTCTTCCCAGGCATGAGGTTTGGCAAAAAAGAAAAGAGCAAAATCAAACCCACATTCCGTAGATTACTCTAATATCCATGAATCATAATTGAAAACAGTCTTAATAATACAAAATGTTCTCAATTAATGATGTCACTACATCCAAAATGATCTGAGAAACATAAAAAGTTAAGTTCAATTCTATACTTCTGGTAAGTAGTTTTAATTGTTGAAACTAAACACTATTACCTTGGATGAAACAAACCATACTTAGAGCATTTGCACATTGTCAAAAATAAGAAAAAACATGTTTTATTGACATCATAATAGAAAAATGCATGAAGGGTTCAATGATTTTCCTATTGTGTTCTCATCCACACTTGCAGACTTTTGTGAAGTTGCTGTGCAGGACTGATATTGTCAATGGATCGACTTAAATTTGGCCTTACTCTACATTAATATATTTCTTTTACTGCGTTTCAGGTTTAAGCAATTGTCGAAACTAAGTTCCTATTCTCTTAACCTTGAATGCTTGTCGGTGCTAAAAATTTGTCATGGCCTTCTTTGCTACACCTCAGAAAATTATAGAGAATGCCTTTGAGCACAATCCATATTTATGTGCATGCATGCAAGCGCAAGATGTAAATAAACTCAACGTGCACGTAATTTTGTTTTCCCCATCAGTCAGCAGCACTGTTTATCTCTTCAAAACCTAATTATATTAGATAATTATTACCACAGTTACTTCTGTAAGTTTGTATGTGAACTGACCACATGCATCTGCATGATATTTCATGCTTACTCAAACAAGCACACAGTTTGTATGGATGCTGTTGCGCTGTTTCTACCATCAGGCGTCCTGCAGGGTTTCTTCTGATGTTCTGTTTATGCAGTAGAAAGGACACATTTTGCAAACTTAAGCGTTTTGTCTTCTTTCTCAATTACTGAAGTATGAAATTAGCATAAGGTAGATAAATGTTTTTGTTTCTAATAAGTTTTTGCATGTGAAAGGAAAAGGCTGCGGGACAGGATGTTAGACTGCAGTAGCTCTTAAAAAAATGTTTCACAATATAGTTTTACAAAATTAGTCTGCGATCTAAAGATGAGTTGCTTCAAGCAACTAAATGACATTGGTTTAGTTAAATTTTTTGTCATAATCAGATTTTATTTGTGGATTTTCAAAATGAGCAGAACCTCACAGCTGCATTTTACTTCCTTAAGAAGATATCTTCAGGAGTTTTAAAGCTCTGGGGATAGAAGCACTTTAATCAACAAACATATATATTTCAAAATTGAATTTATCCCAGTTACACAGAATAAAAAAAGAGTAAGCTAATAAAAATAAAACGCGTGTAGCTGAGCAAATGTTGCTAGCCTAGCCTAGCTTACATGTTTTTAACATTTAAAGCCAATGATTTTTGGTTAACTTTTAATTTTATTCTCGACAGCAGGAGTAAATGACATACACCACATGTATCTGCTAAATAGTCTGTTAAGGCCATTCCTGTGCTGACACTTCTGCAGGTTTTCAGGGTCCACTCTTTTGATTTCCTCTTCTTCTGCCCATCTCCTCCATTTAGTCCAACTCAATAAACGATCATAACATAGTCATAACAAACCAAACATCTAATGAAAAACTCATTTTGAGGTGCTTTGGTAAGGTTACATCTTAAGTGTATTCACTGTTAATATTCTCTATTATGCTTTACTTATTGCCAGTAGTTTTTCCATTATACTTTTTCAAAATAATTTTTTATTCACCTTCACATTCATTATTGACTGAGGGCCATCTTGCTCCAGGGCATCTGTGCAACTAACTGCTCCCCATTGTAAGCCAGAATGAATGATGCAAAAACATCCTCGCAATGTCTAAAACTATTTATTAATGAAACACTGACTCAACAAAATCGACAATGTTCATTTTTGCCTCTCTATTTACTTTAAACTCTTTGGTCAAAGTGTGGATGTTGAACATGCAGCAGCTAGAACTAACCTCTGACTAGCAGGTAAGAACTAATGTTATTTTAAAATAATTTATATATACCTTTATTTACACACACGCACAAACACACACGCACACACACATTATATACACATTATTTATATATAATTTATATATATACATTAACACAATCCACTGTAATGCTTGATTAAAGCAATGTAACTTACATTTCAACAGCAAAAATACAAAATTTGGGTTAAAAAAAACCCAACAAACCTAATGACACATGAATCATAAGCCTATATGTCAGATATCAAGTGATGTCTATTGGTAAAAAGTTCTTCTAAACAAAAGGTCTTTGTTTTGATTTTCTTTCTTTTTAAACCGTTACATTTAGCAGCACTATGGAAAACATTAGTTGTGTACTCTGACGAATGTGAAGGTGTCGAAGTAGAAACATGTGTGTTGATGAGTATTTATTAATAAAGGGAATTATTAGTAAACAGCCTAAAACTGAGAAAGTTGTAAAATCTGACAAAGTAACTAAAATTATGATTTAAAAAATGAGCAAAGGGTCTCTCCTCAAATCAATGCTTAGTCATTTTGGTATAATAGTCCTGAACAAACCTTTCACTCCTCTTCTTTCTCTGCCTCTCACAGCGAGCTGATGTTGGACTCTCTGCTCTGACCATCACGCCTGAGCGGGAGAGTGTTGTAGACTTCACCACACGCTACATGGATTATTCCGTGGGCGTTCTGCTGCGCAAGGCCGAGCGCACAGTGGACATGTTTGCCTGCCTGGCACCCTTCGACCTGTCGCTGTGGGCGTGCATTGCAGGCACTGTGCTCCTCATTGGCATCCTGGTGTACTTGCTCAACTGGCTCAACCCACCGCGGCTGCCCATGGGATCAGTGTCTTCAACCACACTGTACAATTCCATGTGGTTTGTGTACGGGTCCTTTGTACAACAAGGTAAGCAAGACAATGAATGTTACTGGCTCAGCAATTGGATTTTATCTTCACCACTGGCTTTCAATCTGGATTTGCCTAATAGTGAGAATATCATTGAAATACATTTATTTAAGGAACTGTGTCACTAAGTGAAGCTCATTATATATGTATTACTTACACAAATGAATGTTTGAAAGCCTTTATGTTATGATCATTTTCTTCTTACAGTACTGAAAACATGTCATCAAAACATTACAGCAGAGCAAATTCAAATTCAAACATTTAGCTTTGATGAAAGGTATGTTAAATACCTGATTCAAGGTTGTCAATTTTCAAAATATACTTTTAATCTGACAAATTAGCCTCATCAAACACATGTGATTGTGTATATATATATAGATATAGCAAGACTGAAAAACACCTCCTCAGGGTGGTGTAGATGTGAATTGACCTTTACGTTTTAGTACATTAGTCAGATTAGGACAAAATGGAGGGGGCATTTTGTTCAGCCATGGATTGAGAGGACGATAATAGCCTCATCTTGGGAATATGAGCAGAATCTCTCAGGCTCTGCTCAGGTATGGAACAGGCAATTTAGAAAGGTTTTAAATGTCATCAGCAAAGTAACGGAGGGGAAGAAAAAAAGAGGGAACATTTCAGAGCATTCAGGTGGAAAGAACATGTAAATGTGTTATGGTTGATACTTGTGTTTAATAAAGTGTCAGTATCTCTGTGCTGATGATAGGCTCTCAGTAAGTTCACATGTGTATTCCTGTCTTTCTGACTGAATAAGTCCTACTTTCCAGTGAGCTCAGTATTTTCTTTTTTTTTTCCTGCTCAAAGCCTGGAGATAGTTAATTTTTTAAGTGACATCAATTATGCAAATTTAGGGAGGATCGGTTTTTTGTTTCTGACACTGCCACTGAAACATTCCGTGCTCTGAATAAGCAAATGATGAGCATTTCACTATTTGGTAAATAATTTTCCATATTTCTATGGCAGCTAATGGCGGTAATGATGGTGACTATGATACATGCTAATTGCTACTTCATCTCCACAATCATCTCTCTTTTTAGCTGTAATTAACATTTTAGTCGTGGTATCATTAGTCTGAAAACAGAGTGCAAGAAAGGGGATCTAATTCTTCAAGAGTGAGTTTATGTATTGTTGTCACACAGATACCAAGATTGTATTTTAGCAGAGTTTATCCTATCTTAAGTCTATCATTACATTCTTTGTAGCTTTTTTTAACTTAGAGCTAACATATCATTAATTAGCATGTTTCAGTTTCAATAATAATATTTTGCTTTAATAAGTGAAACCGCCTTGCTATTTTTACACTATTTCATCATTATCTTGCAACAGTTTTAACATTTTGTACAAAAATGGCAGTAAGGTAACCACAGTCACATCTCATTTTCACATTTTGATACATTGCAACTGTGACTGGCCACAACAAACAAGGCATGGGGCATTTAAGTTATTAGCAACATCTTAGAAGTTTTTTTCCAGAATTGGCTCAATCCATCTTCACATCAACTCAGCGTTCCTGTCCCGGTTGATGAAAGTATTCTCACACCAGGGCTGATATGTTCAGTCTGGTGTTCAGTGATGTTTATTTTTGCCAATACTCGGTCTTGTCTAAGCAGAATATCACAATAAGTGTAAGAGCAAAAGCAGTTTCTGCTGTGTCTCTACTACATGCCTTATGGCAAACTTTAACCAGGACTATCTGTAGCTTTCTTTCCAAGTAGACGTTGTTGTGACAGGTCTGCCGGGAAGCCAAGATGTATAAATTGTCAGACTGCTGTCACAATCATCTACCAATTGAGCTGTGGCTCTTGTCGGCTCCTCCAGAGTTAACAAGGGAGTACACCAAGACAAGGGAGTGTAGGTGTCCTCCCTTGTCTTGATAGGTTTCCAGCAGTGGTCACTTGCTTAAGTAAATACTTTAACAAATAGGGATTATTTTATAAATTACAATCTTATTTAAACGCTCATGTTAATAATTAACAAATTAGTAATTGAGTAGAATGTGGCACATTTTTCCTTAGGTTTATAGGCTTAAGTCCAGAAGCTTTTCCATTTTCACATCCCTAATTTCCTGCTCTTTGGCTACATGAATCAACCATCTCTACTTTCATTCTGGGACTATTTTGACCACATTGGACAGTGTAAACCAAGATGTTTACTTTGGCTGTTGGAAGTGATGCACCTTTTCATTGTCCGGTTTAAAACCTATAAATGTTTCAAAAATAAATTAGTGACATGTCACAAATCCAGTTAAAGTACAAAGGAGGGCCCAGCAGACACAGCTGTTGTTCTTAACCTCCACCCCAATCCCTCCCTCTGCACATATACACACTCACGCACACAAGCACACACTCTATATAAACATCCATATCTGCATACAAATCTGTAGTTCTCTCTCGAATGTCTCAGATTTTTGTGCTTAACCCTAAAATATTAGCTTGAGGGAAAATTGATTCAGATGCAAAGACATCCACAGCAGTAGGGAGCTGGAGATTAGTAATAAAAGCGAATAGTCAAACATGACACCAGAATTTTGCTTTTGGCGCTGTCACTTCCATTGTCAGAGGGAGAAGGGCTGAGAGGCAAAAGAGGGAGGTGCAGAGGGATTACCCCTATCTTTGTCCAGCCTTCTCTTTTCTCATCTTTCTTCTTTTCACTCCCTCCTTGCATATTTCTTTTCCTCCCATCCGTTTCTCTCCGTTGTAGTTAGAATTTTCTCCATTACATCCTTTTTTATGCGTCTCTTGTCCCTACTCCTTCTCTTCCAGCCTCCACTCATTCCTCTTGCTGCTTTTTCTCTTCATGTTCTTCCTTTCACACATTCTATTCTTCCTTCATGTTCATCTGAATCACCAGGGCGCCAGCCAAGTGACTGTTTGTTTACAACGTGTCCCACAGGCCTCTCGGTCTGGCATGTGCGTGCAGAGGATGTTGTGAGAAAAAAAAAATCTGCATGCCATAAAGTATGTCTAATTGGTCTCAATGAGAGTGAGGGAGACTGAAGATAGAGGAAGAAAACCGAGGGAGAGGAAGAGGTTGCATATTTCAAAATCTTATGGCTGTTCTAATAATGGGACTGCAACATTGGTAGCCTGCAGTGCTTTGCAAAAGTAAAAAATATTCTGCATACACTATGTACTTGGCACATTTACTCTCATACCTTAAATTAAATCCAATGCCAATAGTTGCTCCTAGAAGTCACACACTGTTAGAGAGAGTCCAGCTGTGTAATTTAATCTCCGTATAAAACACCAGCTGTTTTGTGAAGGTCTGGGAAGCTTAGGGAACCTTAGGGAACAAACAGCATCATGAAGACCAAGTGACACATCAAATAGGTCTGTAATAAAGCTCTGAACATTAAATGAAGGTCTGCATTAACATCAATATCTCAAGCTTTGAACATCTCACAAAACATTGATTTATTATTGAAAATATATGGCTATCTCTGTCCCCCTACACTGACATCCAAGAGGCACACTGTAAATCTATGAGAACTGCAAAGATCCTTTGATTGACTTTGTGTTGATCTAGCTCACCAAAATAAAAATGCATAAAACAACTTGAAGCTTGTGGTTATGTGACATGTGGAAAAACCTCAAGGATATAAATAATATTATCAGGCACCTTAGACCTTAGGATTTATTAGCAATACAAAATATATATGAAAAAAATTAGCCCAGGACAAAAAATAAATAAAAAAGTGACAAACACCTACAATGTAACGTCATAATTTAATCAGTTGTAGGCACTTAGAAAACCCTCACCTGCATTGACAACAGGCTTGTAAATGTGGCTTATCATTAGTATTGGCTGTAGTACCTCTGATTTTTTTTTAAAAAAAGAGTCAGAACAGGAGCGAGACCATAAATTCATACAGTGCCAACTATCACATAAAGGTTGTAAAAGTTGGATATACAACACTCTCAGGCAGAGCAAGGTCAGACACCATATCAGACACCATTAAAAAAAAACTTCTTTGAAACTTTCAAGAGCAATAAACTGCACTCTGATGGTGAACTTTGAGGTCTGAGGGTACACAATATTATTAAGCTATAAGAAAATACAATTCTGCTGCACAGATGCTTTTCTGAATACCAACCGACATAATGCAGACACTTGCAGTGGATTTGGCAGATGGGAGAGATAATCTATCAATCCTCCTAAATAACTTTTGTGATCTTCAAAAACTGATTTTATTTTATTTTCTATTTTCCTTTGGTAAATAAATTCAACATAGGCATTTTGAAGAGAAACAAATGCAAGGCGAATAGTAATGAAACAGTACAACAATCAGGTGAACTAAACAGTAAATGAAAAGGACAATTATTCAGTTGTTTTGTGAAACATTCACAGATCGACAAATAGATCTAACTTTAAGCTAGAGTCGTCAGTGGACACATGGAGATGTGTGATAGAGAATATGAAATGTTCCCAAGGAGAATATTTTATTGTAAATTGAGCTGCTCTTTGGCTTTTGCTAAGCCAAGGGAGGGCATTCCAATATTTTTCAGGGCCAGAAGGTAAAGGAGTCAGGGCTGAAATGAATGATTACCAAGTGACAATATTAGGACAGCCAAGCAGGCAACATTAGCAGAGTGTATGCCATCGACCAGCCCATATGCAGGGGGCCCGGACAGCGTGTGGCCTGCAGGGATAGGGATGTGCACTCATTTGTAGTCTTGTGCACCAGGCTTTCGATCTAAAATGAGCCACCACAGGCAGTCAGACAAGCAGGGGAGCAGGAAGCAGGGGACTTGTGAGGCTTCAGGAAGATGGAAGAATAATCCAGCCAGCAGCAGTTTTGAGTGCTGGGTCATAAAGGAGGTCTCAGCGGCTCACACTAAAGTTTGGACATGAAGAGCAATGTTTAAGTGTTGATCAGGAAGTCCTACTCCACTCACACTTCTTAGTAATTGAAAATCATGCAGAAGGGACTATTTTCTTAAATAATAATAAGAAAACCACAAAACAGAACAAATTGATGCATTTTTAAAGATGTATTGCTGAAGACTGTTGTGCTCTATACAGCTTTTAAGTTATATTAATATTGGAGAGTGAACAAAGTCTGACGCAAGGCAATTGACTGTCATCTGGGGGAAAAAGAAGACATGAATTTATTAATGGCATGACTAATTCTGCTTGGAACGGTGATTAGAGGGAATGCAGGTGAGCTAATTAAAAGCAAGAATAATGCAATCTGGGGACCTAGATGGGTGAGTATATTGCAGAACAAAATAAAAATATTGGAATTTATGCACTGCACCTCTTCCACTCTCAAAAACCCGTAACATCAAGAAAATATCAGGGAAAAATAACAGGTGCATCTCTATAATAGGTAAGGACATAATTACATACGGAATGATACATTTCGGGCAATTATTTCTGTTAATTCCGATGATTATGGCTCACCGCTGAAATTTAAGATTCAGTTTCAGGGACATAAATATTTTTTATAACACAGAAATGTTAAGATATAATCATGTAATATTTTCCACAGATTTGGAGACGGATCCTGAAAGTTGCCCGGTGCACCCATCCGTCACATTGCTAAAGTCGCATTAGCGAAGGTTGAGTGGAAGGTAAAAATATGGTAGAATAAAATGCAGAACCCACAAGGATATTTGCTGCTGTCAGCAGATTGTAAATCAAAGCTTATTCTAAAATTTGAGCGAAATTCACAAGGACTCTGGACGACAGACATTACAGGATGTCACATTCAACATCCCATGTTTATCTCCTGATTCCCATACAATGTCAGAAGCACCTTATCTGTGTTAAGCAAAAGATTTTATTTAAAAATAAAGTTCCCTCCGGGAAGGAGAGATGGAGATTTGGAGAGATAAGTCATTTGTATTTTGCATACACAAAGTGTCCAGAGTCACTACAGGTATTTGTCAACATTTTTTAGAGCACATGCTTCCCTCTGCTGACATGCATTACAGAGATGCTGAGTTCATTTTCAAGCAGAACATGGCTCCTGATCAGACTGCTGAAAGTAGCAACCCTGCTTTCATGACCGTAGCATCACTATGCTCTGTTGCCCAGCACATTCAGCTGACAAAACTGCACCGAGAATCAATAAAATGTTATCTATAGGGAGGTGACAGCAAGACCGACAATGCAGGTGAGCTTGTTATTAAAGCAACCTCCACTTCCTTAACACCTCAACAGACTTACAAACTGATCACCCCCTTGCCACGCTTCATTGATGCAGCATACCATGCCAAAGGTGGCCCAACCAAGTATTGAGTGGAAATGCTATACAGTACATGGGCATCATTTTCAATAAGCTGTACCGTCTGAATTAAAGTATTTTTTTGTCTAATGTAATACAACATAAAAATTTCAATAAATTGATTTTGAGGTTTTTATTTGCTATAAGCCATTATCTTTAAAATTAACCGAAATAAATATTAAAATATAGTACTATCTCGTATTTGTGTCTGTCCTGCAGAACACTTCTTTAACAGACAGCAAACAAAATTAGGAGAGGAATGCTGTCTTGCACAAATATAATGTGAAATAGATATTTCATCTTATTCCTCTATTTTATACCATCCTTACTCCCTCTCCTAATTGCGTCACTACACGTTTCTCTTCCAGTCTCTCATACCTCCTCAACATTTCGCCAACTGCAATTCCAAGTTTGTAGCCATCTTTAATAACTATCTTTTTTCAAATCTCCCATCTGCTGCTTTCCTCCCTTAATTTAAGTCCAACCCAGTGGGGGAGGAAAACATAAGTGTGGAGAAACAGATTGTTTTTGTGGGAGGATGAATATATGCGTTTTTATTTACATACATGCAGACAAAGTCCCAGCATGAGTGTTGCTTTCTTTCAATTAGAACTTTGCGGGGAATAGATCCATAGACTCACATTCATGCTCATGCTGCATGCATTGCTTCTTCTCATCCTGTGAAAGAAATTGCCCAGACACACAAACAGACACATGGAGTCAAGGCCATAGGCCATAATCGGAGCTTTCATCTTTCCATCTGCTGCTCAAAACCTGTTTTTCTGTCTATTCCTTTCCACATCTGTCCCCCACTGTGCATCTATCTGTTGGTATGAGTGAGAAGAAAGCTTTGTAGGAGAGAGGTACTTTTCCAGAGCTAAAACTCTGTGGAGAGGAACACTTGTGTGTGTGTATACATGCCTGTATGCATGTATAGCCCCCCCCCAAAATTCAGTCTTCCACATTCTCCAAATCTCTCCGCCTCCTGCTGAGTTTTCTCAGTGTGACTGCCATGCTCATTCCCCACTCCCTGTTCCCTGTCTAGCTTCCTGGATGTGTCCTTCCCTCCATCATTTCCATGTCTCTGCTGTGATGCACTGCTGGGAAGCCAATACTATCATCATTTTCCTGGACTCATCTTTTCCTCTTTCATGGTTCCTTGGATTCACATATTTTTCTCTAATGACTGTTTTGAGATCCTAAAGTGGACCTAACTTTAGGACATCCATACCTTCTGACTTTAGCCATCCATTTTTTTTTTATCTTTTCTACCTCTATTCATCTTTAGCCCCTCCTTGACCACAGGAATGTGCTGCTGTGAAAGACACCATTTCTCACCAGTGGCATTAAACACATGTCTCTCTCATGCCCTCTCTTCCATTGCATACACTTTTGTTCCCTTTCTGCTTGTCTCACAGCTGCGTCTTCTCTCGCCTTCATTCTTTTGGTTCCTCACTCTGTCCTGTTGTCACTGCTACATCCTGTAAGGAACTTTGAAAAGGGCTCCTTCTGGCCTTCATCAAACGCAGGAGTGCAAAAACTTTACATGAATCCTGTTATAGGTCGCCTACACTCTAAGAGCAAAAATGTTCTGCATCGTCTTGTTTCTTAGCTGGAAGTCCCATTATAAAATATTTAATGCTGATGAAATTCTTCCCACGTAAACTACAGCATGCAATCTTTAGGCCTTTAGAAGTTTTTCTCATGTAATAATTTTGAAAAAGGAATGGATGCAATATTTTGTAATTCACAGCTGAGCAAGTGTGAGATCCTTTAATAATAAATTGTTCTAGATAACTAAATGCATGTATATCCAACAGAAGGATTACTGTGCTTCATTTGGCTCTTACCCACGTTCCAGTTACTAACTGTGAAACCAGGTGAAACCACCCTTTTTTCTGTGCTAAATAACCAGGCTGGGAGTGACAATGCAACTTTATATTGTATCAGTGTTTTAAGCTGGGCTTCATACATTAAAATATTGTAGTGTTAAACTTGCACATAGACTAACTGGAAATAAATATTTAATTATTGGAGCCATCACTACTCTTTATGCATGAAGCTGCTGCACTGGATTGTTTTTTAAACTTGAAAGTTCAGGTTTTTGATTGCATTTAAAACATACTTTAATAAAACGTAATGAAGCACTATTCAAGAAATTAAAACTTCTATATTAAAGCAAGCCTTTTACACCAGCAAAGCAATCTACTGCCTCTGATTCAATCACACTAACATATCCATCCACATCAACTAGCTGCTCCTATGCCAGAAGAGATTTAGATGAGCTCCACACTTTACTAGAAATGCCTTCTCCAACTGTGACATACCCAGAAAACTCTTGGAAACACAGAAACCATCCTGAACAGCGGCCCTAACCCTAACAAGCTCCTTTTCGTTTAGAGGAGCAGGTACTCTACAGTGAACTCCCTCAAGATGCCCAGGCACTTCATCTTGTCCCTCATGCATTCCACATTGGAAGATCAATTTTGAATGTCCACGATCTTGTTATTGCAGTTGTAATCTATAGAAAATGTCAATAGGTGACATTGGAACCTTTTGTTGAACTCATCCATGGGACAAAACAAGAACTTAACTACATACAGAAAACAAAAACCAGAGACTGGTGAAACTCTGAATACCCAGATTTTTTTTTCATGACTGCTCCCTAGGATGAGGTGGGAAAAAAACCCAACTTAGGAGTAACACATGAAATCACAGTGACATTGTAGTTATAAACTCTAGCTTTTTAACTTGTTTGCTCTGCATCTAATGCATGTGCCACTTCAATCAGACACTTGCCCCAGCTGTCTTTTCTGTTATTGTCCCTACTGAACTCAAAATGCCCTGCTGTTCATCAGAATGGTTCACAGTAAACGCTTGTTGTCTGGGCAAAGAAAAAGAGTTTTGGATAAAACAATCTTAGCTGTTGATTATTTTATTTTATTATGTTTTGCTTTATTTCTGGTGTCCAACTGCTTGAGTACCAGCAGAATACTGAGCCAAATACTTCAAAATGCATTTCCCTTTCTTCCGTCTCACTAACCTGAATAGAATACGTGGACATATTTCCTATAAATGTGCCAAACTGTGTCTCCATTTTCCAAGCTTTTACTGCTAAAGCCAAAAGCTCTGATCATTTTAAGATGGAAGCCATCATTTCTGTGTTTAATTCACTCTCTCTTGGTTTGTGCTGTAATTAGCAACCTACCATCTTAGTTGTCCATCACTCCGTTTCATCAGTCACGGTGAGAGCTACTTAAGCCTACATTAAGAATCAATTGTCCATAATGTCATTGATTTCTAATTTTAGTAAATGGTTTTTGAAACACAGTTTTATTGAAATAATGTTCAATTTCCTGTCTCTCATTGTGAAGTGGTTATTTGAATACCTAGCAACTGTTCTTGATCAGCTTTCAGAGCTAATTTGATTGCATTCCCAACACCTTCAAACAAAATGTGGTTCTCAAAAGAACCACTTATGCACAGCTAACTGCAATATCACTGAATAATCATATTGGTTTCAGTTTAAATTTTTTGGTTCCTGTTTACAATTATTTCCTTATAGTTTTCTTTTCTTTTTATGTTTCTTTTGTCTAGCATTTAAAGTGGAAGTTGAAGTACTTTGATCATAAATGACTGTATTTTGCAGAGAAGGTATTTGTGTGTAAGTAAGGCTTGCGGATTTACGGTATCTGTTACTCTATAACATCATACCTTACCAGGCAGGTAATCATGAAACAATTGCAGCATGACATTTAGTTCTGTTTGGTTAGTGATTCCTGGTATTCAGGTATGACCTGTTAAATTTGTTGAAATTACCAGTAGTATTACTATTTGGCCTTGGCACTGATTAATATTGTTATTCATAGTCAGACATATTGTTGCACAACACTATGGATTACTAAATTTAGAGCTTGGGATTTGTGTACCACAGACAAGGTCATAATTGCTCTATACCTCTCCTGCTCCATCCTTGCATGATTTGTGAAGAATGCAATATACTGGAAGTCCTCTTCTTGATATAGATAGAAACCCCTAACTACCAATGCCTTAGACCTAAAGGCACTGCCTCTAATCTCAACTATTTCACAATCAGTTTTAAACTCTTGAAGTGGATGGTAAAGATCATTAAACCTAAAATGAGGTGCTTCAGCAAAGTATCAGTTCAAAGGAGTGTGTTATTTTACAAACTGGTTTCTACAGACTGTCGCATTATACTTGGAAGACATTTTGAAGTGATTGATTAAAGTCAATTTTTTTTGACAACTTTACATTTTAAGAGGGGTGTGTATTCTTTGTAAATCACTGAAAATACTGTTCACATTTTGACTTAGTGACAGTTTATTTTATTGCTGCCTTGTGAAAAGAAGCCTTAGATGAAATTCAGCAAACCAATTTGCTATCCTATGTAAATGCTCCTTCCACCATAATGAAATCTCAAAATCTGATCATCCAGCAATGAATTTCATTCTTTGTTTTGGTCCCATATGAAGTGGTGAAGATCACAGCATTATCAACTAGCCAGCTAATACTGTATTTATGTCAACTAAGTAAGTCTAAACACTCAACCGAATTAGGGAATTAGAATATTCCTTTGATCCTAAAGCGTCTCATTTGTTTTTTAGAATGTGTAAGTCAAGCACATGTTCAAACTGATATTATCAGCTTATTTGCAAAGATCCCATGTTTTTGCCTGTTACATATTCTTGTTAGTGTCGGTCTGTTACAGATACTTCCTCACCTCCAGTGGGACCACCCCTGCTGTTTTCCTTCATGCTTGAGATTTTTGTCACACAATGTGAGGTTCGTCTGCAAGTTTGAACAGCTTTTAGACAAACCCCAGGAGCTGGAGTAACTTACTACCAGCAAGAAAAAGATAAGAGCTGGACCCGGAAGGTGGCTTGATATACAAACATGATCATCAGAAGCATCCCTTTTGCAGTGTGTGTAATCTTGCTTGGAGTTCTGTGAACATCAATTTAAGATGTCTTAGAGGAAAACGAAAAACAGGGTTGTAATTACTTGTGAACCTCGGCTTTGCTCTGTTTTGTGGAGTGAACTTTACAATAATGTCAACAAGATGGAAGATACGGCACAGATTATGGTGCGGCGGGAGCCATTTAGTAATTTAGAAATCTTTTAAGCTGGTATCAGGAATGGTACAGCGAGAGCCACCTAGTGATTTGAGAGTCTGTTTAGCCTGTACTGAGAAAGCTGTAGAATATGAAGTGACCTTGTTACAACCAACATGGAAAGACTTGCCTAAAGACCTACCATAATTTATGTAATCATGGCATATATTTAGCGAAGTGTTGGATTACTCCACGTATTGTGTCCTTAGTTACATCATAGCATTGTGTAATTGAAGCTTTTGTCAGCATCACATTTATTGAGTGAATCCACCACGTCTCAAAGATGTTCTATTGGATTGACATCGGGTGAACTTGTGATACAGTGAACATTGTGGAGAGGAACACTGATGTGTGCTTATTCATGCCTTTATGCATGCATAGCCCCCCACATTCAGTCAGTAATTTTTCCAACCTGCCGTTCAACTATAGTTTGTGAATTGTAGCCTCAGTTTACTATTCTCAGCTGAGGGGAGTGGCACCCACTGTGGTCATCTAGTACATCGTCACTAATGTGTTTGTTTGTCAAGAGAGCCTAAGTATCTTGGTTGTAAGGAGTGGCTTTTGAAGGTGTCTCTCCGTCATCTTGGGCGGCGACGTCAACAAGGCCTTTTTGTCCGTGCAGCTACTGCTTACTAGGTGCCTGAAAACATTAAGCTTGAAATGTGAAACAATTAAACAAGTAGATCGAATAAAGTGGTCTGAGAGTTTATATTCAGCAAAGTGAGGTGTCTTTGACCTAATTTGACTTGCTTTACATCAACTGTATTTCCATTGTGGGGAAGAATGTCACCTATTTAGTCACGTTGATATTTTATATTTATTTTTTCCATATGCAAATGAGATATACATGCTGTCTCTTGTGTTCTGGATCTCTGTGGTAATGTGTTAATGATGAGGCTGCATAAAACAATGAAAACATCTGTTGAGTGAACAAATCTTTAACGAAAACAGATATAATAGTTATCTCCGTCAGGGCTTCACTCTATAGATCATCTTGATGTTTACTGAACATGGGTACCACCCACTAAATATGCATCTGTCAAAGGCAGCTTCAAAACACAATGCTAGCAGCTTGTTTTGTTCTACCCAGATTCCTTTTTTTCTCCCAAGGAGACAGAGAAGCAGTTGCTTCTAGTAGCAGTAATGAGAAGGATGGAGTAATTGTAATACAAGCATATTTATTTTGGGGCACTGTGTTGTTAACTGCTTCAGATAAACAGACCAAAAGAATCCTATTTATTTCCCACAGTATGTGATGTAAAGGTCATGCTTTGAGCAGGATGCAACTGGAATAAACAAAATAATTAATTGCTTCATGATAGATGCTGTGCTCACAGTCATTTTTCTCCACTGAATTTTAATTAATGTACAGTTGCTAAAGAAAATTTGATGCATAGACAACTGCCTAAAATGGATAAAGGTCACAATGTATGATTAAAAAATAACTTCAACATAATGAAATAGACCTTTTATAATAACACTTCACTATTAAGGATCAATGCACTTTAGAGAATGCTTGTCAAATAAAAAAAAGAGGAAATGCAGGTCTATTATTTAAGAAACAGTGTTGCAACAAGTTCTCTTTTCACTTGGTAAACAGTAATTGCAGATAAATGCAAAGTTCATTTGCATTTATCTGTAAAGAAGGTGTATGTCAACTAGGCCGCTTCTTATCATAATCTCACTGAAAATCTCCAAAAGCTCTTATTTTAATACAAAAGGAAATGGAACATAAGGAATATGAAGGTGGAAAGCCACAGTCTCAAGTAATTGTAGTGTATTTTAAACCAAGCCTTATAACAAAAATGTGAGCGCCAATTAAGGAAGTACCACAAAAGTACTTACATAAACTAAGTAAGTACCTACACAAAAGTGGACTGGGATGATACTAATCATTTTAGAGTCTGAAAAAACTATCAACGTTATATTTCAATCTGGAGAGACTCGGACGGAGAGAGAGAAGCGATTGAAGGAGTTTAATGACAAAATGAACATGCAGATGAACACAAAGTTCTTTGGCGTTCAGGCCCCGGCCGCGGACATCGAGCTGGACTTCGATAAGCTCAATGAACATATCTGATGGCATAGGAATGTAGACCCCCAGGGGCCTTTGCTGGTGGCGGAAGGAAGGAGGAGGAGGAAGAGGCCCAAGAGCCGGGAGCTGAAGGTGCAGTTGGGGCTGTGGTGGGTTGATCGCAGCCGGTGAGCTGAGGGGGCTGCGGGTGAATGTCCTTTTGAACTGGAGCCAAGACGGTGATTGGCTGGAGCGAGGCTTGGACCGGCACTGATAGGTCTGGGTTGCGGAGATGGAGGTGCTGATTGAAGAGCCAGGTGCGTCTAGAGAGTCTTCCAGATTGAACTTCAGTCGAGACTCCATTTTAACAATCTCAGTTTAAGCTCATCTTCAGCTCATTTTTCTTACCTTTTAACCCGACTAGCTTTTCATTGAGACTTTTTGGCATCTTTACTGACTTCACATTTCTTATCATCCTAAGATGATTTTAATTAGCAATGTGACAACACATTTACCAGAAATCAGATATTATCATGAGTAAACTAGTATGGTGTCAATCTATATCACCACATCTTTAATTCTTGTGTCCATTTAATCAACTAAATTAATAATTCATATCTTCTTAGAAATGATATCATTTCTAATGAAGTAAAAAATATATATAATAATAAATATATATATATATATATATATATATATATATATATATGAGATTAAAGTATTTATATTTCCATGTAGATTTAGTTGATTTACTTCTACTGTAGTTTAAGTAATATCGACAACAGAAAATAACAGAAAACAGCACTCGCTGACTTGTTGACTCTGGTTTTTGCACATTATTGTTTTGTGTTGAACAGGTGAGAACATTTCAATGATTAATCAGATGTGAGAAAATGCACTTAGGCATTCAAGCTTGTAAAGAAAGAGTCAAGGCTTTTAGCCTTTGAAAAAAATAATGACTTCCTGCATAGTTCACCATAAATCTTATAAAAAAGAACATTTTATGCTGCAACAATTGAAATTATATGTCTTTAATCATTAGAAGACCAAACAGTTATTTACATCAAGACAGCTGATGGGGATGTAGTGTCAAGAAAGTGGGTGGCAAACTTTGAATGTTGTTTTGAAGATAAGAGCGCAAAATAAGATGTTTTTTAAAACCAGTGTGAGAATCACGGCTGAATAACACTAATGTGCCAGCCCAGTCACTTGGATAAAACAGTTGGCACTTTATGTTGCTGCAAAGCAAAGATAACTATTATATTCATGTTTCTATAGCGAAAAGTACCAGCTTGTCAAATGCTGACAGTTATTCTAGGGGATGCAGGTATTTGGAAGACTGTATTTTAAACCAAACTATAATGTTCTCTTAATATACTTTATAAAAAGAATTTAAAAAATGACAAAAAAAAATCACGGAGTGCTCAAACTCAGATCAATGCTCAGAAGATGTATTCTTTTTGTTTACTATATCTCACAGATAAAGTACTTTGATATTTGCAAAATATAGTCCAATTTAGATGTTTGCAAATACAAAATGCACATACAGTCTATATACATTCTTTCAGGAGAAAGCTCCCTTTGTTGTGGCCTCAGATGTATTTAATTTACGCTCACTCAATCGAAAACACATTAGACGATAGACGATATCCAATATGCTAATCAAAACTTGCTAGGTGGCACCAAAACCTTTTTTGGAAAAGCCTTAATTTATGCTTAAATATATATTCCGTCCACGTATACTCTTGCAAAAATGAGGATAAGCATGCAAAACTGACAGACATTTAGAGATGTACAGCATAATGGAATGTTTTTATTTAATAGCAGAGCAAGCTGCAAGTCTCTGAAAACTTCCAAAGTGAGTGTGTACACGCTGTCCTTGACAAAACCGACGGGATGAATAAAGCAAGAAGTTGGGGAGGCGGGACAGCAAGAAGGGGTGGGGGATACAGAATGTGGGTCATGAGGTGTGAAATATTGAGGATGACATTGTTAAAATTGAATATGAGCGAATCAAACACAATCACTATCAAATGAAAGGTCTTAGAAGGTGCACACGTACCAATGGACTTGAGTGTATGTACAAGGGGAAACACAGTTGCAGACTTTGTACCAGTCGAGGGAAAAGTGCTGAGAGAGCCATCTGTCAGAAGTTGCACTGAGAGAGGTAGCCCTGGTCTTATTCGTGTGATAGAACAGCACGCATTTTGAATCCAGTCACCTGTAATGAGACCACAGAGTAATTTGCATGTGTGTCCGTGCAGCTATAGTTTGACATGATGCGAGAGATAGGTCTGAGAACTTGTCAAGGTCAGTTTCGCTTTGCTCATAGCAATTAAGGCAAAGCAGCTAAAATTACCTTTTATCTATAGTGACTTCATATGTAGTATTTTAAGCTACTACAGTATTTTGACATCACATTGTCCTTCAGCTGAACACATTTTAAAACTAAATAAAATATTTTTTTACAGTCACCTCCAAGTCTTAGGTAATTAACTTAAGACTTATTGTATTTTAGTAAGCTGTAAACTTAAGTCATAAATTATAATGTTTAAGACTTGTTGCTTTTTTCAATCAAGTAGATTCCTTAAACTTAGGTAAAATATCTAGATTGGTTTAAAACAATTTTATATAAATTAGCTTTTTCAAAAAAAAATAAGAGATCCATGCTGTATACAAGATAAATACACATTTAACACACTGCAACAATCTAAAACAAAAAATCATTTATCAAATAAAAATAACTCAACTAAATTACCAGATAAAAATCATGCATATGCAACACAGTGTGAAAAGACATACTAGAACTGAACAATAAATGTGAATATGAAAATGTTAACATCTTTTTGCGAGTATTATGTTGCTCACAGTCTAGTTTAAAAAAAATCACAAATTAAGGCATCTACAAATATTCCTTTGGACTTGTTCATCGGTCATGTTGTTTTTTTTCTTTAAAAAAAAATATTTTTTGTCTTTTATATAAAACAAAATGTCCATCTAAAAACTATAGTGAGAGATAAATGTCTGCACTCAGTCCAGTTTTGCAGTGACCTCCTTGTTTTGATGCTCTTTAGAATCACTTCAGCAGAGGAGGGTCTGAAATACTCTGAGATGCATTCCTCCACCTTTTGCTCTTTACTGCTTTCTAAAGTTTTCTGTAACTGATTATGTTCACTAAAATAAAGTATTTTTAAATTATAAATGAGGTTATTAGGGAATGACCAGTTTGACATCCCATAGCAGTTAAGCTTCTTCTAGGCTACATGGGGCCAGTTGTTACCAGCAACTCTCCTGTCAGCTGAAGTGCATGAATTTATTTCTAACACTCATGGAAAGTAAGCCTTAGTAGTTATTCTTTATATTTGTCCCATCTTTTGCTTTTAGCTAGAGATAGATCTGACTGGATTTAATTATGTTCCAGCAGTAAACAAGGCTGTACTACTGATTTCAAACACCATAGCTTTTTCAATAGATTTATTTTAATTGATTTTGTGTATTATGTGCTTTGCTTTGAGACTTTCAATGTAGATTGTGTACCACACACAATGTTGCAGGACTGAAAGAATTACTCAGTGTTTCCAATCTATGATGGATTACATGTATTCAATGTCAGTTTGTAATGACCTACAACTTTAATCATCTTCTTGATGAATTGTCATGATTTCAACTAATTTTGCTCCATATATTATCCCCTTGAAGAACGAGAACATAAAAAAACTGCCACTTAACAATTGAGACAAACGCACACAAGTACCCTCGGCTTCCTCTCAGCTCTTGTAACCCTTACATGCTACGTAGTTTGTATTGATCCATTTATGGGAGGTGAGTAGGAGAACATGCTCTGTAAATACGCTCAAAGAAATTTCTGCTGATCTCATCATTTTCATGTTCCTAACAACCATGAAAAGGAGGGAAAAGCGCTGATGAGGCAACAGGGAGAAAGACGAAAGCCAGACTTTCTTTAACAAATCCAATGTCAAGCACTTTCTGCATAAGATACGTACATAATTCAGCTCACACAAAAACACTCTGAGATGCCCATTTAGTGAAGGAGTTTTAGCATTTAGCTGTTCTGCAAGGACAGTGGGAACTTACCACACTAAAGCAAATAAACTCACAAGCATTCATATGTTGGGAATAGAGTGGGGTTTATCACCTGCTGCAGCCTCAAACTTTACTGGCTGCTGCTTTTTTATGCATTTCAGGGAGTGAGAAGTGAACCATGTTGATAAATGTTTGAAAGTGATGACGCAAGTTGGTCACTGTAAGGGGAGAACTGTCCAAGGAAACAGTATTATGTATATGGGCCCTTGAATTTAATATATTAAAAAACATATCTGCTTGATAGAATGAGACGTTTTTTTTTCCTTTAATTGACCATGTGAAAAGAATTTACTGAAGTCTGGGGTATATGTTTATAAATAAAACCATCCAGATATGTTATTCTTTCAAGTATTTGTGTTAGTACAAAATAAGTAACTGTGTGAATCAGCTTTCAGAAGTGGTTCAATTTCAAAAAGACATATTTGCAAGCATAACTTCAATTTCAAAATGAAGACCAACAGTAGCCTGCTTGAAAAAATCAATTCATAAAGTTCCCTTTCTAGCTACATTGAAAGCTTAATAAATACAATGACACACACTCATTCAGATTTTTTTTTGCTTGTATTAAAAGTTTGATACTTTTTTAAAGTAACAAATACACAAACTCAAAGAGATCTGTTCTTATTTTAAGCTTATGCCAAGTCTCTTTGCAAACACGCTGATACTGCCACTTTTTAAAGTGATACTAAGTCATGAAATTTACATTTTCGTCTTTTAAGTTGGTTTTTTGAGCTTATTTGCACAAGTCAACATGGATAAATGCAAAATGCCTCATCAGTTTCCCATAAGAATGATCTTGTACATTCCCAAACATTTTTTCCCAGTCGATTTAATTTTGAAGTTCAGAATTATGTTAAACCCCCTGTAGGTTTTGAACATATTCTGAACAAGGTGACTCCGCAAACATGAAGTTAGACATATTATTCTTAGATTGTTGTCTAATTATTATGTAGTGGCCTTATGGCTAAAACAACTTCACATTGTGACCACATTTAACTGCTGTATAACCACATTTCTTACATATATTACATATTCTCTTCCTTTTGCCCTTTCCATTCTCCATCTCTTGTTGTACTCTTTTGTCTACTTTATCTGCTCTTGTTTTTAATTTGCAACATACTTGATATTAAAAGAAGCCTTGAAAGAAATAAAAAAATTACTATTATGTGCCCTGACTGATTGTACTCCTTATCAGTGGGCAGTTTTGTTTTTGAAAAATCTTTGAAAATCCCCTTGGATGTATTTTCATCTTAATAAAACATATATTTTCCCAAGGTGTCTTTGCAATAATTATTGACTTGCATTTAGGGTTAATTCCTTTTGTATTCACATTTTATCTTTGTGCAGCTGTTTGCTCAGTAAAGTAGGCAAATACTATGTTATCACATAGATAAACCCAAAATTATTCATACTCTTTGCAAATGTAAGTTTAAAGTAAGTAGGGTTTTTATTTTACTAAAATTGCTCTGTTGCAGTAACATTTTTTTAGTTTTGACAGGATTATCAGGGAGAATTTTTGGAAGTACCTAAAGATTAGGCTGATGGCCCAGAGGTCTTTCAGTGTTAAAGTCTTGAGCTCTTTATCAAAGATAAATGACTAAAATTGCAATGGAAACACGTACAGAGCTGGTTAGCAATTATAGGAAGGGCTTGCTTGCTGCAGTACTAATAAAACATATCTGTTAGTTACTTAATGGATATAAATGATTTGTATCCATTACATGCCATTTTTAAAATAAAAAGTCAATAACAACAGACAATGTTGATGTTTCTTTTATATTGCACTATGATGTTTTGGGAAATGTTTGTCTCATTTACAATCAGTAAAGTCTTGAAAGTAGTAGTAAATTTAACACCTCCGAATTAATGAAAAAATGTGACCTCCATTGAAAGTGTATATCCAAGCATCAGAACAACCTGTTTTTGGTTTTCTACCTCTAAAACATGTTGCTATTTGTCTTTTAGTAAGGATTTGCCCCTCCTCTCACCCATTGACCTCTGGAGATAGGCACCAGCCCCCCTCACGTCCCTTCTAGGAAAAGCGTGAAAGATAATGGATGGATGGATAGTGATATTGATATTGTTAATGAATTTTCCACATTTTATGAACTAAGGACTTACTTTTGTGTCTTAGCAATCTGTTTATGCCATCCAATTCAGTCACCCCTACTTGTTTGATCCGTAGCTTTGAACATATGCACGGTCTAAAGTTCTTATAGGAAATTAGAAAGCATGCTGCAAGAGGAGATACAATTTTGCACATCTCTGAATCAGAAACTTCATGCCTCTCAGCTCAAATCCTCATCTTCACTGGCCTGCCGGATTCTTTTAATGGTGGCTCTTGATGGCTTGAAAAAATTGCTAACCACATGGAAAATCCCCCCTCAGCTTTGGCTGATAGCCAGTGGTATTAGAGGTGGCACACATACAATGAAGAGATTGAAAAGCAGAAGGCTGGAGAGCTGCTGGAGGAGGGATGCATGCCCTCTTTCGTCCTCCTCCTCCCCTTTTCTATTCTCGTACTTCTTCCCTCTTCACCCCGGCTCTGGCACTGTAATATGTCTCTTCCAAGTTGTTTATAATCACCGGGACACCGGCGGTCGAGCATGATTGAGGTGCTAGAGAAGAAATTGATGGTAAAAATAAATAAATAAATAAATAATGATTCCTGCAAGTCATCAGACGGTAGAGGGTATAATCTGTGGCAGTGGCGGTTCTTGCTCAGTGATGAGATTTGAAGCTTTACAAGAAAGTCACACATATATAAAACTCTCCTGGATGTGCCCACTGCTTGGCTGGCTTCAAAGCTGCACTCATCTGCAGCTACCTTCACTGCTGAATGTCAACAAGGGTGCAGAAAAGAGGGGAGGGCAGAGGAAGAAGGTAGTAAGATATGAAGCAAGGCAGCAAGATGATGTGAAAGGGGGAGGCAGGCAACGATAGAGTGACTGTGTTTGATGCTGAAGAGTTGGCTTATGGAATATTTTAGCACACCAAACATGTAGAAGTCCACAACTCTTTTCATTTCTGTTTCTTGAGGTTCCCCTCCACTCTTGCAGAAGAATGTCTCTTGACATGTTTTTTTGTTTTAGGTTTTTTTCCGAAGGTGCGTATTTAACTTCCTTTTATTCTGTCTTATAAGAGAATCAGTAGTGGTAAAGATATGGTCTACATTTATGTATACCAGAGCTCTTTTATTGTTACATTGCAAAACTGCTCTCCACATATGAGAAGTTTACATTCCTGTATACGTTTGACTGAATCCCGTTCTACAAACTTAGTAATCACTGATGAAAAATCCAAGCTGTGAAGAATAAGTCGCTATAAAAAGGAGATTAAGTCACCCATGTACTTTATTGGGATTTCAGTACAGAGTTGGAAAGTGGAAGGGACAGGATGCATATATTTCAACTTTTTGGAAAAATAAAAATCTTAAAGGTGTGGCATGCCTTGGTACTTGACCCAATTGGGCCTTTTATGGTGTGTTTCCAACAGCTATGTGCAACCAAAAATGATTATCTTCACCCATCCCTCTTCTGCTAGTGTAATGGCTTGAAAAATGAACAACTTTCAGTGTATGTTAAGTTTTTATGTGGCAGACCATTACCAAGAAGGGCTCAACTATGTGAAAAGAAAGTCATACATGGTTTTTAAAAATAATTTTGAAAAGTGTGGTATTGATAAATTTCAACTCCCATCACTCTAAAATCCCAAAGAAATGCAGTGCATCCAGTTGAATGTCACAAGAAATTCTAATTAAATACATAAAACTGTAATGTAGTCAAAGGAACAAAATATGAAGGATATAAAAACTTTTACAAGGTACTACAGCTTGACTGATTCGCTAAGTATGTCTGAACAACATGGATATGTTTTTGCAGATATTACTAACTTGTTCGTGCTGACAGAGTCAAATAATATGCACAACATAGTTACACTACCTTACATGGTTGTCGTTTGTCTAAAGGATCTTTTTCTTTGACCTTTTTTCATCCTCGACCTTTTAATCTAAGTAAATACAGCAAAACATTGAAGTATTGTGGTTTTGATTCTTAATGAGTCATTGCCATGCTTTGATATGGGAGAAGAACCTTATTTAATCAGATGTTGCTTTGAACAGCCTCCTTCCTTTGATTCAGAGTTTGATGGACTATAAACATAATTATTTTTCTTCTAAAGACCAAAGCTTTGAGAAGACATTTGCACAGACTCCTGTGGCATAAAAAAAGCCTTCATTGTCTGCAAGCTGGATGATTAGCAAAGATTATTATGTGCAAGTGTTTACAACTTGAAACATGTCATAAAATACAAAGAATCAGTGCTTCTGTTTCAAAATTGCAGAACCACATAGCTTGATTTTACAGTGTGTCTGTCTCCATTCCTTAACCTTTGAAGGGGTAAGCTGTTTCCTGACCTCCAAACACTGTTTGCGTGTCTGGCAAGTTCATCCAGTTCACAGAGTGAAACACAAAGGTTGAAAGGTTTGACAGGAGCAAAAAAGAAAAGACTGAACACTGAACACTGTTAAAATGCTCCAAGACTCCAACCTTGCAGCTTTTCATTGTAGTCTTTGTAATTGTGAACCTCCTGCTGAACTATTCAATCAAAAAGTCATTCGAATGGACATTTTTCAGAACTCTGAAAAAACATTGCCAAATTATTGTTGAAAGGGTCTTACATCACTAGGCGGTGAAGATGCAGGGGTTCTTACTTGACGTCAACACTGGCACATTTTCCAGCCATTGCTTTCCTTCCTTAAACACATATAATGAACCACTGGAGCTGTTTTGCATCCAGCAATGACTCAGGTCTGATGC
Source organism: Micropoecilia bifurca (assembly GCA_903067075.1). Lineage (NCBI taxonomy): Eukaryota > Metazoa > Chordata > Actinopteri > Cyprinodontiformes > Poeciliidae > Micropoecilia > Micropoecilia bifurca. Next base: position 7,618 of record CAEGAF010186291.1, on the reverse strand, counting down.
TGTAACTTTGAAGAGACCTTGCATTTAGTGGTAAAGTATTTCAGAGTTTTGAGCAAAAAATGCAAGCCTACTTTAATCTTAGAAGTTGGAAAGGATTTGCAAGGAGCTAGTTGGATCGTCTAAAGATCTAGCTCACACTGTTTTGTGAGATTAGTTTCGACATCCAAGGGTCTCTGGGGCAAGAGCTGTCTAGTAACCCTCTGCATTTTTATATAAAATCAGTTGACTGATGTAGTTGGGTAACTGTGACATCATGCAATTAGGAGTCAAGAAGCCGGTATACATGCAAAATAGAAAGAAAATCAAATAGGTTTACCAAACATCTTGTGGGACTAAGCGTATTTACTTGATTTACATAGAAATGTTACGACGTAGAAAAACAAGAGCAGTTTTTTCTTTAGCTGATGCAAAATTATTTTTTTATTTATAGCACAACTTTCGAATAATAAAGGGTTAGCCATGGTAAGCAGCATGATAAATCTTGCCACCCGCAGCTACGTCACTATGCATTGATGGTTTATTGGATTGCTGCACAATAAGAAAATCTGGATTGTCAACTGGGCACCAGTGAATTATGTTTTTATTCGCTATTATAGTTATTCATGCCAGAATGTAGAATGTGATAACTAATTTAACAAGTGTAATTATTTTTAAAGCTTTCTTAACAACATATTTAAGATTTGCTGTTAAAGACATCGAAGAAGTCTTTTGTTCAAAATGTTCACAATAGACATGTCCAAAAACATGTCAATTGTGAGATTTGACAGAAACATAATTCTAAAAATTAAGAGTTTTTCTGTCGACGTTATTTCAGTGAAGTTCAGAATGACTCAAAGTCCTCTTAGTCATTATGACTATGAGGAATCAGAATGACTCACTGGCTATAAACAGATGCTTTGGTATTATAAGACCACCTGTCAGATTTAATATGTATTCATTTTAAAATATTGCAAAAGTAAAGACAAATATTCCCATAGTAATACATCTTGCGAATAGAATACAGAAAAAAAATAACGTTAACTTTTAGTCTGAAAATCAGAGAACTAGATTCAGACTAATTACACAGCAAGTGAATGAGAAAAGCAGCAGCAGCAGAACTGCGTCTGCTGAAGACCTGCTGGCAGTGTTACTAGTCACTAAAAGGGGGAAAAAGAGGTGTTTTTTGGCCAGCAATGTCGATCGCTATGAATGAAAAAAGCAGTTGTCAATCTACCAATTACGTTGCATAGGTAACTGACAGATCAATTTCTACCATTTAATGTGAATGAAAGTTATCCACCAATTAGGATTTTCCAAGTGGGCCTGAGAAACACCATAAGTAGAGGGCCTTCAATTCCAGTCTTCAGGGTCCAGTGTACTTTTCCAACACACCTGAATCAAATGATTCAATTACCTCCTCAGTACGCAGTTGCATCTCTTCAGATTCCTGATATTGACTTGATTATTTCAGGTGTGTAGAAGCAATGCATTCTGCAATGCCTGAAGCTGAATACCTCTGTCTTAAAGTTTGACAGATGTATTTTTTACTCCAAACTTATTCATACCCTTGACAGATTCAGCTTTAAAGATTCTTTGAATTTTACAAACATGATTTCTTTATTTATTTATTTTTCCTGACTGGACGTAAATGAGTTCAGTCTCAGCTTGAACCTGAAACAAGCTGTCGTGTTTCCTGTTAACACTTGATTTAATGAAAATGAAGTTTAATTCCAAATATTTTGTGTGTGTGAATAATTTGGGGCTTTTACTGTTTTACTCGTTTTACTCCACTTTCAGTGCATTCCTGAAATACCAAAAGATAAATCTAAAAAATATATTTAAAATTTGCAAAAAATACTTTTGATTAAATACAACAAACAAAACTACCACCATGCTGTTTAATACTCTGAACTTGAACAGAAAAAATGCTAGAAGTTACATGGAGTTGTCTACTGAAGAAATCTCTACTTACATGCAGGAGGATTCAGTTTTTGGGGTTAAATTCCTTCACAGTTCACATATTTAGACAAAACTAAAACATTATCAGAGGTAATAATTGTATTTGACGCTCCTTATATCATTTCACAGCAAATGACCCAACTGTTTGCTGCTGGTACCAGTTAGGCACAAGCCACCTATCTTTAGTTCAATCACTAGACTAAGAAACACCACACAATGTGACAGAAACCTTTAACAGGTAGACTTTACTACAATGTGACCAACATGCATATAACATACTGCAACGAAACGCATAAACATATTGGTAAATGTTCTGCTTCAAACCTGCAGGAATGACTTCTACTTCCAGAATGAAGTAGAAGTTGAAAACTGCAACATCCTTGGTGAACCTTATGAGCAAAAGATTCAGATTGATTCTTCATCTCGAGGAAGAAGGAGCAGAGGAGGAGGAAAACCATAAATAAGAATGGAAAGCTATATCGAGCAGACTAAGCAGGGCTCCTTTGATGCTGCCAAGCTGCGTTCACAAAGACACCACTAGCCTGCACTAGAATCCAGAAACACAAACACAAACCTTTCTTTTTTTTCAGATTTTTAACCAAAGCAAATTTGTACGGTGTCTTGACAAAACAGAAACTCTGTACTTTCAAGTGTAAATGAGGAGCTTCACTGTGAGAAAGAAATCCTGAAACTCTAACTTGGCATTTGTTTAGCTGCTAACATAATCAACCCCTAACAAGAAGGATATTATCCTGACCTTGTTATCTCCATCGACTCTGATCATCGCTACAGCCAAATAAACCTGATTTATCATCTGATATGTTTTTTTTTAAAAAGAGGGTGAATGTTGCAAGTCAACTTTAAGTTAAAACATGATAATTTCCTGCTGTTAAGATGAATTTTATTTATGGATTTCTTTATTTCTAGATGGATAAATCTATACATGCATCTTTACCAACAATTAATATCATTTTTAATTATTGACTTGATAATCACATCTACAATACATATACATATTCTTATCTAATATGTAGATTTATAAGGGAAAAGGGTTCAATTCAGATCTTCAGGATTTCTCATGAACATTGTTTTAAACATATTTTTAGAAGAGTTCAACTGATAACATTTTCTAGCGAGCTAATCACAACAATTTTTTATATTAAAAAAAGGATCATAGATGCTTCATGAATTTTAAATGCATTTTTAATTAAATAAAATAAGTGCAACATATCATAGGATGCTACATCAGCCATGCACAATGATTATGTGAGCTGCATGAAATCTAATGCCCATACATTATGGTGCCTTCAGGCTAGCTGTAAAACGCAATGTCAACATCCAAAGTACAGTATAAAACCCAGAGTGTGGAGAGATAACAAATTCCAATTGAATAAAATGTTTTAACATGGCAAAAGAGAAGCCTTGGAGTAAAGTGGCAAAAGCACAAAAAAACATCATAGTGGCAGTATAAAAGGAATATGGAATTACTTGGGTTTCAAATATGTGTTGGAGTTTTGGTAGGAGAAGAATTGCTGATATTAACAGCCATCTATTGAATGGGATGCATGAAGGCTCACAGGCTCATGATTTAGCACATTTTTGGGCTAACTTGCTGTTATGTTTTTATCTTATATCAAAATGTTCTATGGTCCTTAATGGGGTGTTAAAAAAGGCTGTTTAATTACTCATGTATTTATATCTCTTGTGTAAAATTTGAGGTGTAACATGTAAGGCATGTGATTTTCTGATTCAGTGTGTAGTGGTCTATACATTCCACACAATGGAGATCAGTTTCAATCCAAAACACCAGATCAGATTTTGTTAATCCAGACATAATCTGTCAGGATGTAATGCACAGTTTGAGCATATGTTTTTTCTTTAATAAAATCATGTTTGTAATTTGACACATTTTTTTTTTACCGTTATCTTCTTTCTCTTTTTTTTCCCAGGTGGAGAAGTCCCATACACCACCCTTGCAACCCGGATGATGATGGGGTTTTGGTGGATGTTTGCTCTCATTGTTATCTCTTCCTACACGGCCAATCTAGCTGCTTTCCTCACCATCTCACGAATAGAGAACTCTATACAGTAAGTACCAATAAATTATGGCCTCACAAGAGAAGTTTCTAAAAAAAGAAACAAAAACAAACTCAAACTTATTTATGTTAGCAGCATTCATCTGTTTTTGCTAAATAAATTTGGGGCAGATTTATAAAATATGCACTGCTCTGGTGTCAGAGCGTCAGGAGCGACCATATACATCCATACCCAGGACTACACAGCCATTACATTCCTTGGGTTAAGATGTCCACTAAACCAGAGACAATTTGGGAAGCATCTAACTGATTCTGAGAATCGGTAAATGTGATTCTGAGAATCAGTAAGATGAGTCACATTTATAAAGGATTGCATAGGTTTCATTGTGTCTTAACAAGTAAGTTCAGCTGTCTACAAATATACAACCACCTTCTTACTCTTGTCTCAAGCATTTCTTTATCTCATTGTGAGGTGGTGTCCTCTCCTTTGCAAAAGATGAAAGTGTATATACCATGACGAGACATATTAATAAAATAAAAAGCATGGAATTAATTGTAATTTAACAATAATAATAATAATCTTTATTGTCATAGAAACCATGCAATAAAATTACATGGATTATAATGAAATTGGGTGATAAATTGTACAAGAGGGTATTTAATGCTCTTATGGCTACCGAGTGTAAACTGTTCTTCAGTCTGTTTGTCCTTGCTTTAATGCTCCTGTATCTGCAGCCTGATGGCAGCAGTTGGTACAAATTGTGTCCAGGGTAAAGATGTCGAAGAAGTTGGCAAATCTTTGTTCTTTTACTTTTTTGCGCACATAATTTCCCTGGGGTCTAAGCCCGGTGTTTGTCTATCCTTGTGATAATATGTCTTCCTGCTTCTCTGCAACTAGCAGAGAAGCAGGAAGTACTCATCTCTCATTGGGCTAATAAGCATGCCTAAGCATCCGCTATGCCTGGCAGTGCCACAGTTAATTGTGCTCGGCTTTGGAGTAAACAAAATATTTCTCTCCATCAAACCACAGTCGCGTTTTGTTTCTCTTTCTTCTTGCGCTTGGCATATTTTTGTTTTCTTTGGTCACTAATTTTCTTCAACCATGAACAATTCAGTAACACATCACGCAGGCTAAAATAAGTCCAATTGCATTTGTATAAGAAAGCTAGTAAATTAGATTGTTAAGAACAGAATAAACAAGCAAATACACAAACGGAAGAGAAATCCAGGAAAAGATGGAGACATGACTCTCCTTAGTGTTTTCCATCAAGGCAGGCAGGCAGGCTTTTTAAGTATTAATGCCCTTGTTTCATCCTGAAAATGAAATAACAAGTCAGCGTCAAGAACCCTCTCTGGACTATTTCACGCTTGGATGTTTTCCCTCAATTTCGGTGTGAATCCTTTAGGAAAACTGTGAAAGGTGGCAGAGGAGAGTAGCAAAGCGAAGGCACAAGTGAGCAATGCACAGAAAGTGAGACAAAAAGGCATCTTAATGAGGAAATGAAGTGAACAAGTAGGAACAGATGAAGGTGAGAGAGACACAGAAGAGTGGAAATATTTGGGCCATGATGGCCTGACGGTTAGAAAATGTCTGGAGGCTGTAAAATTTGGGAAGCAGACTGTATCTGTTGGGGCTCAGATAGGATGTTCATGGATGTTAATGGATCTCTGTGTTCTGAAATTGCACTAGTGTTATATATGAAATACCTATAATTTTAAGCTTCTCAGGTGCTTACAAAGATAAATTGATTAAATTGGTACCAAGACCATTTGGAAGCAAATAACAAAGAAATAAACAGACCAATATCAATTATAATGCTTCAAAACTAGCCATGAAATGAAATCAGATGATATAGTTTAGATTGTAGCTAACAAAGGCATTATGTGTTTTCTCATAAGATACATTTTACTTCACTCCTGAGTTGCTGAATTATTTATTTTCAATAGTTTAAAAATAAATACACTCAAACATTTTCAGATATTTTTTAGATAATGATGTTTGATGTTTGAATCTTTGATGCTCAGAACTTCTTAAATTTGCAGGGTAAAGTACATACCACACCTCTCTCTCTAGACTAATGCAACCTCTGCACTGATATTTGAAACATCTTTAATTTCACATCACACTGCACTCATTGCACCTTTACATTTGAAACTAACAAATTTACAATTGGGAATGTTGCCACGCTTCCTTCACACAGTGGGTCCTAACATCCCAACCCCCGGAGTTGGTTTCTTTTACCAAGTTCTGTTATATTTGCATAAAATGCTTAGGAAAAGCTAACATCTACAAATGTATTTGCTTAATTCCTTCATCAGTTTTAATAAAGAGAACTCAAATGCAGGGAGGAGATGGTGTGTAGGGATGAAACCTTTAAGGGACCAAGTCCAAAACACCACAGGCCACAAACTCATATGAATAAAAAGGGTCAAAGCATTCAAGTCAACTGAGAGGTGACAGCTTTAATTAAAAAAGCAGGAAATGAAAGCGCTGGATGGGACTGATATATTCCATTTGACAGACATAAAGTATAAAGCTAAAATACAAAATCCTCACAAAGTTATTAGATAACAAATATATTTGCCAAGCCGATTACATTTACTGGTATTCATATTTCCAAATTAGATATAGGAAAGGTCAATTACAAATATTAACAGCTTAAAATACAAAAAGTGCCTAGTGTCATTTGCATCAGCATGGTACATGGAATGAATTATGCAACCAGATGTTTATTAGTAAAATCATGTCAGTTCATAAAGTAACTGTCTTCTAGACTTTATACTGTATTTCTCTTAATCTAGTGGTAACTTTGATCAAGGAATATCCCTTCCAATAAAAATAGTGTCTATCCGCTCAGAAGAGTAGAAACATATCATGGTATTAAAATGTATTTACTGATATTTACTGACATATTACCGTTAAAATGTTGGAAACCCTGTCTCAATAAAATTGCTTAAACCTTTGGACCGTAATTTTTTCGAACCTAAAAAAGAAATGACGAAGCCGCCTCCTCCCTCTAGGCGAAAGGAGGCATTTCTTGGACATCTGTCAAAAAGATCTTGCCAGTTCCAACTCTTTTGATATGTTCCACCATGTTCAGTGGTAAAACCTGAAGCATATCAAAGTTAAAGGTAAAATAGTTCCTCCCTGAATCTTAACTAAAAGTTTGATGGAAAATCTTTTTTCCTGTGAAAGGTGTTTTTCCTTTTTTTTTCTGGGATGTCTCTGACAAGAGCAAAGTCTAGCAATTTTTTTAGTTATTTATTTTTTTGCCTCCTGGTGTTGTAGTTAAAGTAGTGAGGTCAGACTGCTCAGAGATTGTTCCTTAAAAAAGTCTGATTAACATGTTTGAAAGATTTGTCTGTCTTTCTCTTTTGAATTTATTCTGTCTTTGCTCCTCTTTCACTCTGCAGTGACACACACATACACACATGTACTGACTATTTGTCATAAGATACATTCAGCAGCTGTTCACTCCATTTACTTGCTCATTGAGCTGCTTAGGAAAATATAATTGCTTGCAAAATGAGCTAGGATACACACAGGACAGAGACACTGGTCTATGCACATGTTTGTGCACACACACACACACACACACACACACACACACACACACACACACACACACACACACACACACACA
>CAEGAF010186274.1:0-31358 GCA_903067075.1 Micropoecilia bifurca | reverse complement strand
ACACACACACACACACACACACACACACACACACACACACACACACACACACACACACACACACACACACACACACTTTGTTGTCCACGGCCAGAGCCGCCGTCCCTCTGAAGTCACTTCAAAGATAGCACTAAGTTGGCCCGAGTTGACTGAATGGCTGCTGGACAAGCATGTGGATCGGCAACCAGAACAGAAATACACAAGAGGGAGAAAAAAATTACAACTTTCAAACTTGCAGCTTTCCGAAATGTTTATACAAGGGGGGGGTGAAGGCGGGAGAGGTGCAAACATGCACCACTAAAACGTTTCATTTTCCTCTGCTGTCAGCCTTTTGTGATGACTCTGGCAGCTGCCCACTGTACTTTTGTGGCTCTGGGACTTCCATGTGTGCCTCTATGTAATATGCCCAACTTGAATGACACAATAAATACTATGCATTTATAATCTAAAGGGCAAAAATGCACAAAATAGATGCATCGTAACTGCTTCCATTTGTGCTGCCAGAGGAAGGCTGGGAGTTGATCAAAGGAAAGGCTGGCTGGCCAGTTGTGATGCAGATAATGACGGTTCAACACAGGCAAGAAAGATGAAGAGTCATAAGCCAGAGTGCTTATGACTCTTCATCTTGGTAGTGGTAGTGGTGGTTCTATGGAGTGTGAGTGAGAAAGGAAATGTTCAGAAAGGAATCAGAGTTGTGTTGGGTGGGCAAGAAGACCCTTTACATGAACCACTGAGATGAAGAGGCTGCTTCTGTGGGGGGTAAAAACAACAGCAGAGAACTGGAACACAACCAGACAACAGCTAAGGATTGACATTTTAACACAGAACTCTTTACATATCCTCCAGATTTACACATCTTTACTGATTAAGTGTCACTGCAGATCTGCGAGGAACCTGAGACATTTGGAGTGTAAATCCATGTATTGGTTTTGGTGCGTATGGGATTGTTTGTGTGTGTGGGTGGGTGTCTGTGTGCAAGAGGGTGCATGCATGCATGCGTCAAACCCCACAATGTAAACACAGCAGAGCTCTGCCTCTGGCTGTGAACATTAGACTTGCTGCACAATGTGCTGAGTGAGCACTTGGTGTCCAAGCTCTCTCTAATCCACAGATTGACTCTTTGGCCAATCGACTCCCCAACACACACACACACACACACACACACACACACACACACACACACACACACACACACACACACACACACACACACACACCTTTCCACCATCATGGATTTAAACCCCAAATTCCACCAGCCGAGGCCTCAGTTCGGGGCCAAAGCTTCCACAGCTTAGCGTTTTCATTCACAGAACAGCTCACATCCAGATCAGACGCAGCTTTCAAGTTGCTCGTGTCATTTTTGGGCTGATATCGAGATCAATTCTTTTTATTTTGACTTTTTTTTTATTTAACAGTTGATAATACAATAAATGTGGAGAAGGATTCTTGACAGAGGCAGGACTAGAACTGTTGCAATAAACAATAAATCAATTAATCACAAAATAAATTAAAACAAGCTCAATTTCCATTTATCATTTTACTCTTTTTCTTCCAAAACCTTTTTTGAAGGACATTTTTGCGTGCAGTGGCTTCAGTTGATTTTATTTTTCGTTTCTGTTGTTCCGTTTATTTATTTTAGATATTTAAAATGATTCCCATTTCCAATGTTAAATGTTCATTAAAATGTAGTTTATTGATCCCTGAGATCATGTTCTGGCATAACCATTATTATACCATCAGATTACCTGAAAAATGATCTCAAAACAACCATATTATTGTTTATCGCAATAACTTCTGGGACAATTCATCATCAAACACAATTTGTTGTCATGACCAGCCTTTTGAATGCAACTGAAAATCAAGGGATTACAATATTATCACTATTCTATCAAATAACTGAATATGTCCCTAACCTCTCATCATTTTGTAAATGTAGGTAGATAAAGAATATAATTGATAACATAACTGGAATGAGCTCCAATAGTAGCAACAACAAGAGTGGAAGGTGTTGTATTTCTATTGGTTATTTAAAATCCCTTGACCCTTGTGGCGTCCTTCTGGCCATTCATAAATCCCACGTGGAGACAGAGATATCCCCCACAGCTGAGTTTTCAAATTAAAGCAAGCGATGCAGGACGGCAGGAGGTGCCATGTAGTATCAATGTCAGAAAACCCGACAGAAGCTTCCCCCGTATCTGTGATTTCAAAACTATAATAGTATCTCACCTTCTCACTCTTCTCATAAGACATAATTTGAGTCCTGTTCACAGCTTTTAAATCTTTCTGCTGGATGTTTGTCGTACGTCAACCCCTCCTATGGCCTGCAAAACGGGCTTGCCCCTATGCACGTCAGTTGATGCAGGCGTTTTACTTCCTCGCCTGATGACTCAGGCTGACTTCTAAGCTTTTTGTCACTTTAGAGAACACAAGGAAAAGGGAAAAGGTTGTCTTAATCCTGCCTTCAAGTAGCTTCCCCACATACTTTATTCAAAATCGAAACACTACACACTTAATTAGCTGTGTTAATTGTGATTTGATATACAGTACAGCTCGACTAGCAAGGTGTACCTAATAAAATGGCAAGTGCGTCTAACCATTTTCCAAAAATGCCCAACCAAAGCCTAATAATATAATTCCCTAATACCATAATTCTCAAGAAAAACAGGAACAGTGGTCCAGAGCAGGTCTCATATGCCAGAGGAGTATCGGTAGTGTAATTTAGTCCATGTCTGTGAAGGTGAACCCACAGTGAAGGGATAAGTGTAATAAGGGGAGATTATTCCATGCGGGCAAGCAGTAACTCACTTTATGGGTTTTGACTGGTTGAGGAGAGCAGGCACTGGGGTCCAGCTCTGTAATATCCAGTTATTAACTGACACAGCATTCGCCACAGTTTTAGCCTTCCCTGGTTCAGCACAGGACTCCCACTGCTGTTAACATGTGGAATTTAGGGTAAAAACTGAGCTTATAACTTTCAGATGTCCAAGAGAGAGAATGCCAGTTCCACAACATTGACCCCCATTTTTCTTGGTTTTGTTTTGCTTTACATCAGTCTTGCAGCCAACAGTTAAAATGACCAAACTGCGTAAAGGGGGCGCTAGCAGATACATATAAAAACATACTCAAGTCTGCCAATTTCTAATTAGTGTTGAAAAGCTTTTAGAAGTAGAAGTCTTACAAGTAAAGAACAAGATGTGGCCATCCAACAAAATTTAAAGGCAGTAAGATTTTTACAACCATCGTAATCGTAGCAAATTCGGAAAAAAACATGCACTCCTTAGGGTGGTATAAAAAGAAAAGAACTATGAAAAATACTACTACTACTAATGAATATCTGAACTGCTTATTCTTGCAACCTCAGTTTTTGTTTTCTTTTTTCTCTCAGTACGACCCTAAATCTTTGCTGTAGCTCAGACATGGACAACCTGTGATCTTAAAATCCTGAACAAAATTAGTAAAAATGTGATTTCTTTTAGAAATATAAACACCACAATGTCATGGGAGACAGAAAAAAGAAAGAAAAAGAAAAGGAAAATGTTGTTTGTATTCTACCACTAGAAAGCATAACTCCCCGAGAAAAAGCCAGGTCTGAAAATTAGTCACAGATACCAGACCATCCCACATAGAAAAGATCAAATTCTCAAATGTTTTAATCAAAGTTTTGTGATTGTTCGGGGAACAGCTTTGACACATACACAATCTTGTAACTACTTTATTTTCTGTTTGACTCAAATTTTCTGCATCTAGCAGTTAACCAACTAAAAGTTGTTCTTTTATGGTTAGTGTTTCTTTCTTTCAATATTAGAATTGGGAAAAATCTGAATCAGTATGTCAGACCACAAACAAAACCACAAACTACTCATTAAAATCTTATCAGTGGTTCTCTGGATAAATGTGTAAAAAAAAATGCCATCCTAATTAAAGACAAACAATTGCATCTTTTTTTAGGGCAAATTAAAAAAACCGGAAGAACTATTGCCATAGACGTTTTCTAAGAACACATTAGCAAAAACAGCAGGACAACATTTGTATTGTAAAATTATAAAAATCCGAGACACCCACTCTGGTCCCCTACATAACAAAATCCTGGAGCATTCCAGTGATAGTGGGAGGGGAGAGGTTTTCAGGGCGTTGGGGGTGGAGAGATGTTAAATTGGTGACTTGGAAGACATAGCTTTCCAGAAACGAAGCGGACAACCTGTGGTTGGGGTTGAATTCCTTCTCTCTCTGGCTCCTTTTAGAAAGAGAGGAGAAAACTGCAAACACAGACCCTTCCATTCAGAGTAATTTATCCCTACGGCCAGGCCTTCTTTACCAGCTGCAATAGCCCCCTTCCGGGGATGCCCAGTGGGACGTCTGCGAGTGGCGTGTGAAACTCTCCCGTCTCCTTCAACTCTAAAGGAGCGGATGAACAATGGCCCTCGCCAGGCAGTGGCTCTGAACAATCCCTTCCCCTGCTTCACTCTGCCTTACTTTCCTTATCCCAAACACCAACCACAAGCTATTCCCGTAAAACCTACATTCGCTCACCCATCCAATGCTTCTTGTCATATTCGAGTTTCTTTTTAATCCCCCCCCCCTTTTCATAAATCTCTACAAGACTTTCCATCAGTGTTTATTGGCTTCAACATTCCTCAACGTTCCTTGAAACAGCAAGATGAACATTCTGGTTCAAAATGGAAAACAAGAAGGGAATAAAAGTTTTCAAGATTCTCATAACCCCATTTTACCGTCCAAATGCCCCTTTGATCAAAAGATCACCATATATCAGCCCAACCTTGCCTAAAAGGAGCCAAACAGACACTAGATGAACTGTTATTGATTTGAATGGTAGGATTTTAGTCAGAGTCGAAAATGCAAATTACTTTGATGTAGTGTACCTGCAGCATTGGTACAAAAGAGTAAAAATACATATTCTTAGTCTCGACAGTGAGACAGCTTTATGTCATTTCTATAAAGTTCTCCATACATTTATTCCCCAGAGCAATCTGTTCACATGGCAGGTTCAAATGGCGACCGAATGACTTTAACTGAGAAACGGGGAAAATATGACTCAGCCTGGTCAGACAAAAAAAAATAAAATAAAATGGCTCTGCTATCCTCTGTGGGAGTCATCACTGGAGGGAAAAGAGATGTGGACAGATTCCATGTCAGAGGAACTTAAGAAACAATCTCAAGAAGCCATTTTTCCCCTCAGCCATTCACCAGCGACTCCTACAGAGCTATTGAGCATTCACGGAGCACCTCCACATCCTCGACAAGCGCAACAAAAAGTGTTTTAAAGCAACACTCCCTGCAGTTCCCACACTATTTCACCTGTCAAACGCTTACAAAACAGTCAAGAAGGGCCCAATTCTCCTCAGGGGTGCAACAGCACACCTCTTGCCAGCCTTAGCCCCACTAAAGATGTTGTTACTCCTCTTAAAGAATGAATACACTATAAATCTTACCCACCTACCATCGTGAGGAACCAATCTGTGAACAAGCTCCAGAGCGTATTTTTACCTTCACAAGCATTACCAAAAGACAAAAAAAGCAAAAAATGTGAAGAAAGCATTTCCTCTTGGAGAAGGATTCTAAGAGCAGGAGGATGAGTCATCTTGGGAATTATGCAGGGGAAGTCAACAGAGACCAAATGTCTGTTTGAGGTAGCAGATAAGAAAAAATGCAAGGAGAAGATAGAGCCAAGATGTGATGTGTTGTGTTAAACCCTCTGCAGATAGAGTTTAAATATAGGAACCAGAATGGTGCACAAAATTCTTGTGTCTTGAAAATTTTATGTTTTTTACTTGCTTGCATCTGAGGCATCTTATGCACAATAGCAGTTTCCAAATATTCATAGCCATACCCAGTGTATTATATCCAATACTTGTCTGTTTTACATACAGATTTGTTTGAATTAAGGTGTAAAAATAGGACCAACTTCTAACTTGGGTAGCAGCAGCCATTTATCTCCCTTCAGTAAGAAATTATAGATAAATGCTCAGTAATTTAACAGTTTTCTAAGTAGGAACCAAATCAAAACTCCCACTAAACATACTTTTTCTCCAATTTCCCCTGTGTGTGTGTAGGTTGGAAAGGTACAGCTTCACTTAGGCTAATTATAGACCATCTCCAAAGTCTCTAGTTTGGTTGCTATGGTGCATAAAATTTATCATCTGTGTCTGATGACTCTTGGATATAAAAAAATAAATAAAAAAGGATACATATAGCATGCTTCACAAAAGTAGGCACAACTTGGAAAAGATCTGTATTACAGCCTTAAAGAAACGGTTGTTATGGAAACTTGATGACCCAAAGATGCCAGTGTTGGCTACGGTTTTCTCCAGCAAAGTTTATTTACATCTGACTTAAAAATCCTCCCTTGGTCTCGTTTACGAATACATGTTTTTACATTTTTATTGTTATGTTTATGAGATCAAGCCTAAGAGAGCATTTCCATTTCCTGATATATTTAGATCAACGAATGTCTGCAAAAAATATGAACGCAAATTTTCCTTCTGGGCTTGTTTAAATAAGTGGATCAAAATAAAAGTTTTTCAGTGATATTACTCTACTGCATAAGGAAAGCTTTCCCATGGGTGTCAATATCTGTGGAGGCGAATGTGCAATATTTGAAGCTGATATTGTTAAATGTCTGCAAATGAGTCACTTATGAGCTTCTGTCCCCTAATGCAGTTACTGATGTGCACTTGGCTACACTGAAACACAAGTAAGATTAAGCATGAGATGCTTTTTTTATCTCTCCATTTGCTGACTCTGCTTTCCATAACCATCTATAGACATAACAGAAATACAAAATAAGATAAGCTGCAAAAAAGATAGAGTTATGCATTCCCTCTGGGTAAGGAACAATTATCCTGAAGGATAATATCTCTTAATGGATCATCAAATGCCAGAAGGAGGTGGAAACATGACACTCAGCAAAGTCTAATTTGTAGACGTGGCAATCACTGAATTAAAAAACAATTTTCTAGTTAAGCTGCCCACCTTGATCAACTTGAAAGCCAAAAAACAATTAAGATTGTGCTTATGTTTGTCAGCTTTTCAGTCCCAATCCATTATCTGTTTCAATTCTCTCTGCAATAACATTCTCATTTTAGACTCTCATAAAGCGAAAATCCGGATGTAACCGAATGAATGTTAATTTGGCCCAAGGCATTTCAGAGAATAAAGACATCAATCCTAATGTAGCCACAACCCAACACACCCACACACACACACACACACACACACACACACACACACACACACACACACACACACACACACACACACACACACCAAACAACCCATGTGAGACAGCAGAGTGTGACAGAGTCATTAGTTTCATCAGTATTAAAGAAATGAAGCTCTTCAATTTACAAAAAGAGTTATAATTTGTGCAGAGAACCTGGCTGTTAAAAATAAATCCAATGGGATGGAAGAGGGAATAATAACACAATCATAATTTTTTTTTAAATTCCAATGTGGCATTTATTTGTAGCAGTAAAACAGTAGAGTTGCACCCAAACGATGCAATCAAGTGGCAATACACATTTATTGCTCCTTCTGAGTATAATTAACTATCTGTTTGATAAGGCTCCAGTAGTTGACTTTACTGCTTACTATCACATACACAGCATCACATAAAACTCATTCATTTGTTATGAAAATAAATAAAAGGGCATATTAAAATGTTAAAATGGCTAATAATAAGAACATAGGCAACTATTGTATGTTTTGTAATGCAAGTTGAGCAAGAAACTGCATTAGGCTTTTCACTATTTTAATGCACCACAAAGTATTTCAGCTTAATGTGCAAGGCTAAAATTATTTATATATATATATATATATATATATATATATATATATATATATATATATATATACTCCAACCTGTTACTGTGCACTGCCAACCAGCTGGATGAAAGATAGATACAGTTTTCTCTCACCTAGAAGGAAGATACCGAAGTGGCAAAACTTGACACATACGTCTTCATTCTTATTTTACAGACATGTCCATTTTGTCTTTTTCCATGTATGCATGTGAGCAGTTTTTAAGCACACTGTGCAAGATATTGTTGTCTTTGAAAGGCCAGATGATGTAGATGATAACCACACAAACACAATGCAAGAAAGGTTCAAAGTAGGCGTCTATGCATAAAGTTGTTTTATTCCTTTTTTGTTACTGACTGAAGCGAAGCTTTCCCCTGTTCTTTCTTTGTTTGTTTGGCCAAATTATGGCCCAACAAAGTATGTGTGTGTGCATGTGTGTATCAAAACAGGATGTAATTTTACCTGAAGTGTACAAAGTGTGCACAGCTGCAGGTGGGGGCTCTAAATATCTGTCTTGTAGCAACACAACCTTCACAAAGCTTCAGGCCTTCGAAATAAAACATTTAAAGACAAAGATAGATCGTTCTCATTTTTTAACAGTTTTCTCCTTTTTTTTACTCTTTAAAAAACATTTTAAAGAACAAATAGTCAAATGACCACTTGAAAAATAGAGCGATTTAATTCTATATTTGTGCTTGGGTCTATGAATCAAGATTAAAATTCACAAGAAATGCTGTTTCTATAAATATAATTATTATATGTATTGCATTTCTGTTTGAAAAAGATATATTTAGATTTTGTTTATATTTATTCTGGGTGGTTATGATCTCAGTAACTTACTGTTTACATGCATGTCAACTTTTCAGTCAGCACATCCTTGATTTAAATAACATTGTGTCAACGTTGTTCTGAGGGTCATTGAACAAATTGACTCAAAGAGTGGCATGGCCCGAATCAATTTCCCCAAGCAATCTGTTGTACTTTTTACTGTACATTCATCTCGTTGTCCAGCTTTTCGTCCCAGTGATCCCTTATTCTGTTTCACTAAGCCACGTCCCTCAACTGCAACAAAACCAGCCGTTCTGATTTAAGCCAAGTTTGATTGAAAGACCCAACCTGCATGGGCCACTTTGACAAAACACACATGCTAAAGCGCCATGCGGGAAGGGTGATAAGAGCTCAGACTGTAAAAAACACAGACGACAGGCTGCCTGAGGTCAGATCATAATGTTGGGCCTGCTAAGACCTGCCTGCTGGCAAAAGGGAAAAAAAAGACAAAAGGAAGCACAGAAACGTAACCCACAGAGCTTCTGTGCTGCCATCAGTGAGCTGAACATGCCTAAATTAATTTGATGAGTCAAACTGTTACAATCCGCTTATGGTTCCATAAAAGACAAAAAAAAACTTCTCTTCTCAATTCATCTTCAAGCTGTCAGGTATCTAACAATACCACAGCCTTACTGCTTGGGAAAAAAAAGTAACAAAATGACCTTCAGAAATGTCAGAGGAATAAAACCTTTAATGATTAAAGGACTTTTGGGTAAATCATTGGCAGCTTTGCACGGCGGTTCTCTTTGAAGGTGCCTGAATGCTTTACAACACAGCTTTAGTGAATCCACTTACATCTGTAGTGCTGACAATCACAGGGACAACAGTGACTGCTTAAACGTACAAAAGTTTCATTTTAAGCAGGTGCCTGAAACCATCAAACTATCCTTTAAAGAAAATATATTCACAATCAGTTCATCATTTGGAAAACAAAAGGCACAAAGTTTTCTTTCCAAGCATATCCTCAGACTCTGAGATTCAGCCCATTTAAGAGATAAAATGAAAGGGGGGTGGAAGCACAAGATAAGGGCTGAAAGAGTTGCAATCCCCCTTTGCTTTAAAAAAAAAAGTGGAATGTGGAGCAGAAAGAGTAGCAGCAAGAGAGAAATGTTGCCACTGATAGAATATTCTAGACTTTGATTAAAGGATCAGAGCAAATCCAGTGTCTTGGTTTTTGTTCTTCTGCTTTTATGCTACCAGCTCCCATCCTCGTCATTTTTATGTAACATAGGGAGCGAATGAAGAGGAGGCACGCACATTTTGCAAAAGAAATCTTTTGATAATTCAACAATGAGCTGGGAGATCTGATTTATTCAATGTCGCAGCATCTGGAGGAGCTGAACGGAGGAGGATGGCAGCAATAAAGATGGTAAGACGAGGATGGTGACGTGAGCAAACTTGCTTTCTCTCTGAGATTGTGCCATTTCCTCTCTGACAAGGTCTTCCTAAGATTTTCTTTATTTTCCCTCTAAATGTGGCTTTGATACAAAGATCTGTAATCTTCATCAGTGTCAAAGCAGACAAAAACCATCCATGTCTCTGCAGTCTGTTGAATAACACGTGTCTTTATGAACAACCCTAATCAGACCTGCAGAGGGCAAAACTCAAACATTTCAAAAATACATTGAGACTGACCTCCAGATGGGAGAAAAACATTTAATGATTAGAAGACAGAGTAAATCATTCACTGCTTTAAATGTCTAAACACACTCAAACTGAAGAAAACACTAACAGTGAACATGGAGCGATGGAAGAAAAAGAGAAGGATCTTTTTCTGTTTTCTTTTAATAAAATCTCTGCTAGTAAAATGAAATGGCTTTGAGGCTCATTAGGAGTCTGAATGCAGCTGATGTTCCTCCCCTTACCAAAACACAAAACATAGCTTGTTCTCATTAAAGTTAAAGACATGCATGGACAGTAAAAAAACATTAAAGCTTCTAGATGAAAATTAAAATGCTCCCTCTTTTTGCCTTTTATTGCATTTACTGGGATTCTGATTTAATTAAGAGGTTTGAAGATGTAAGGCACGACAGAGAGATTTGGAAGAGAAGCAGCTGAGGATCCACATACGGGTCTGAGCAACGATGTAAAGGTAAAATTGTAAATATAGAATATTGCATTAAGGTGAATCTAAACAACAGTAACATCAAACATGAGTAACAACAACTGACTACAGAAAGCAGAAAGAACAGGCCCCAGAAGGAAATAAATGGTAATTGCTAATAAGAAATGCTAAAGACCATTTGAAAATTTAAACTCCTGATTTTACTTGTGTCTTCCATGGAAAATAGAAGTAAAATCAGATTTTACAGAGACTGACACAGACTCGCACTGTATGCAAAAATCTCTGATGTAATTTCTGTAACTTCTTAGTGCATATTGAACTTCTTAAACAGAATCTGCTTAAGTCAGTATTAGCTAGTCAAAGCTTTACAAAAACTGCCAACTGGAAACCGGACTAAAAAGTCAAACACAAGAGCATCTCTTCGGAGTGAAAACATCTTAATTTATTGTGTCTATGTGACAATAAATGCACACAACTGTGAAAGCTTTTTTCTGGAGTCCTTTTATTTTGTCACGTCAGCTTCACACAGCAGGAATGAGAACAGCAGCTGCTCTGCAGACCAGTAAAACAAATCCACTTTAAATCAGTTTCAGATCAAATCCATGCAAGCTTTGCAGATATTTTTGAAGGGACATCTTGACCTTAAAACATATCATTACATCTTAAACATGTGAAAATACGGGTAAATCCAGGGAACAATGTGGCGTCAGAGGTTTGAGCGGGAGGAAAGGCTGCAGGGAGCTCAGCTGGCTAACGGGTATCACACTGTAATCTGGCTCAGATACTTAACATGTGGATTAAGCAAATTAGGCTGAGGCCTCTTTGGCTGTCCACACACTTCACCACTGAGCTGAGAGCAATTAGCCAATTACAGCGTTTGTGGTGAAACACACACACCCGTGCACACACACCTCTACACACAAGAGGCCCTGTAACACATGTTCTCTCTCAAATATCTTGCACTCACAAAATCATCTTTTGCAGGACACACTCATCCAGTTTAAGTTTATCCCATTACAAGAGCCCCCATGCCCAGTTTGCCGGCTGAAAAGACCAATTTGTTTATTCCTGTGGGGATTATGGGGACAGGGGGAGGGGCTGAAACGCATCTAAGAGAGAACAGGGGCCCCTTTCCAAAAGCTCTTTAATTACCGCTCCTCCTTAGTGTCCTCTACACCCCCAGTCCCACCACACATCCTCAACCGGCGATGTCTCAACCACCATGAACTTGAGAGTTAACTGCATGGCCACTTTCAGGATGTGCAAATGTCTGTGTGAGAATAATACAGACTGAAAGAGGAAGGGAGAGATCAACAGCCCAGTTCCCTTGCAGGGTGAAACTTTCTCCCTTCTGCTTCCAACAAGACATTAAAGGCCTCCAGGTCTGAACTGGGACAACACAACCATCATCCATCTCATTCTTACTGCAACAAAACATCACCTGCACCTGTGCCAAGACAGCAATATCTCTCCATTAATTTTATGAGAACATTGTTTTTGTTTGAGTAAGGTTCTTCCAAGCTAAATCTACGCAACAAAGTGGAGCAACTTCATTCATCAATGCAGTTTTTCCTCCTCCATCGAGACTCAAAGCTATGCTTGCATGGAATAAAGATGCAAGCATAGCTTTTCTAGCCGCATGCCATTTCTTAGTTCTTATTTTTGTACGAGTTGAGCGCAAAGTACACCTTGCCCTGGTGATCGCTCGTCACCTGGACAACCAAAAAGTGACAGTATTCTCCGTCCGAAATCAAATTGAATGAAATGTGTGACATTTACCAGAATATGGCCAAACGTATGCAACAAGCCAAATCTAGCTGATAATTAGAACCGACATGTATGCAAATTGATTCAAGTCTAAATACAGATGTCCTGTCCTCAAAGTATTATTAGACTGTTATTGTATGCAACACTTAAGACATTATTAGCATTTTGTCTTATTTAATTTAGCGAGATGATCTTATTTCACAAATGTCATTTTTTTTTACCTCAAAAACACATATATTAAATTTCTGAAATGGTGTTGAAAGCTTACAAGCGTCGAGCAGCAACCTCCCACAGTCACCATGTTTAATAGAAATAGGATGCTTGACGGCAACATTCACTGCTATGACATGTAAGAGAAATGTGAATAAGCACAACGTGATTTTTCACTCCTGGTGAGCTGTTGATCACCAGGTGATGTAATCATAAATTATATCATACAGGCCCGAATGAGTTTGTGAGAACTATTACATCGAAAAGTGACCAGTTTCTGACTGACAGAGCTTTTGATGAAGCGATAAACAGTATATGCGACAAAAGAACCTTGGAAAAGATGACAAAAAAATGTACTTGAGTAACAAACATATTTTTCAAAGAGCGACTTGGGGGTCATTTGTGACAATTCAAGAATGGACGAGTCTGACCTCCAAGCACAAGGGTTGATGGAGATCCGCAATTTTTAGGGTGAAATTTTCTTCAAATAAAAATAATGATAAAAATCTTAGGGCTAATGTTTTATTAGTCACATTTCTGCTTTCAATTTAACTTTGCAGGAAATAGAATCCCTAATATCCCATGGCTCTCTCCTCGATTAAAGTCTGAACGAGGCAAAGGTTGACCTTATCTCAATGTTGTTGCTAAGCCTGGATGAAAAGCTTATTTTAGCCCTGAAACAAAATAATTAATATGAAAATGTAGAAATCTCATGCCTGCATCTTGACATGGTGATCACACAAGACCCTTTTAATGTTTTGAATGAACAATAAGTTACAGATTCCTTTCTGCAATAA
Organism: Micropoecilia bifurca; assembly: GCA_903067075.1. Classification (NCBI taxonomy): domain Eukaryota; kingdom Metazoa; phylum Chordata; class Actinopteri; order Cyprinodontiformes; family Poeciliidae; genus Micropoecilia; species Micropoecilia bifurca. The sequence continues at coordinate 17,873 of CAEGAF010186274.1, read as the reverse complement.
ATATGCTTCTTTCGATTGCAATTACATGAGTAGAAAACAGAAGTACTTTATTTTTAATTTTAAAAATTATATAATAAAGTGTCCCACAGCCGCTCATAGCTAAATAATTGTGGGCCTTCAAGACAAAAAATTGTAGATACTACTGATGTAAGATTTTTAAGATTTAGAGTTTTATCACATCTGTTGAATAAAAAACAGTTGGTCGAGTCTTATTTTTTCCAGTTTTGGCAAACGATTACATGAATTTGCAACAAACTCCTTGCTGCCTTTATGCGGCTACCACAAAGCCCAGTGGGGATCGTCAGGTTCCGAACAAAAGCCCCCAGGAAGCCTGGATCACCGTTCGACATGTTTGAGAAACACTGGCAGAACTCTTTCTCCCTTTTGTGTTTTCATTTCTTTCTGCATTTTACTCACTTTCTCTCCTTTTTATCTGAACCCCCACAAACACCAGCAGCTTCGCCTATTCACTTCTTTGGATGTTCAGAAGGGAGAGAAAAAAGTCCGCTACCAGCAGAAATGAGATGAGCGAAAACAGGAAAAGGGGGGCTGATGATTGATTAGAGGCAGAGAAAAAATAGCGGAGTTTCAAATGAATTACAGAGGCAGCTAAAGATGACGGTTCATGCTCATTAAAAGACACTTTTTCCTAGGCATCCTTCACAAACACTTAAAGGCAAAAGAGTGACCCTAGTTAGAGAGACTCTGAATTACAGAGCAGTTTTGTTTAGAAGCCTTTCATCTAAACATCTCCTGGATCACCACAAAACACTTTTGATGCTGCCATCATATATTTGCCTTTCACTTTGACTCCTAATAACTTGAAAGAACCTGGAGCATATTAATTGAGAATTTTTTAAAAGACTAAATGGACATCAGGCATAAAAACAACCTCTGAAGGCAACATGTTGACCACTTGCAAAATGACATCTATATGCCAATTCTTACCTTTGAGGGCAATTCTAAGGTTTACAAACCCTCTTGAAGAAAAGGCTAAATATGCACCGTTTGTGGAAAACATTGTGTCCCCATCTTCAATACATGGCAACCAGTAGTGCAAACTACCCAATGCCAGTGTGCCCTGTCCATTCATGATGGAATGAAAACAGGTGGTACAGTGGCTCCAGACACATGGGAATGCATGTTACCATCAACACCGAGGGATTATGGTGTGCAGTACAAACTGTACCAAAAGACGCATCTCATTTCCTTTACCAAAATCATGGTCATGCATACAAGTTTCCCCAACTGTCTCCTTTCTGTAAGGTTTTACATTTTTAGAACGACACAGATAAAAACCTGGAAAACTTGGTGTTTTGATGTCTTTTGTGTGAAACCTTTAAACAGTGGTTTCTGTAATTGTTATGAAGGGAAATAAACAAGCTCCATAGGAACTGCTTTATAGTAAAAAAAAAAAAAAAAAGGAAAGGAGGACAAATTACAATTTGTGTCCAATCTTAATGCCTAGAAACTGGAAAAATATTTCTGGTATTCAAAGTATTTTGAAATTCAAAATATTACAAACAAAATGGTACATAAAAAAAGTTTTCATTTTTAATATGGTAAACATTTTCGCATTTCCCAATAATCTTTAGTGTTTCTTTTCAACATAGCATTTCACTACGCCTCATCTTTCACCTCAAAAGAAAGACTGAAGTATTACAACATGCACTGTATCCCCCCCTAATATACAGACATATGGTGGCCTCCGGCTCAAAGAAAACCCATCCGACGGTGAGACTTGAGACTATTTGCTTCTTAAGTTACAAGACAGACGATTGTTTAAGCAGAGCTCCACTCCAACCAGCCCCAGCTATAAATCTGGGCTGATTTAGACTGTAAAGACATTTTCCTGGATGAGGCCAAGGCTACAGGGATTCAATGAGATTTGATGGGGTCTGACGGTATGACCAGAGTTTAGCCTGAAGAAGATGGGAAGTGAAAGGCAGTTAGCAAGAAAACCAATGTCTACTGTGTGTTTAAGAGGAAAACTCAGCTAACAGAGTATTGAATGCAGTTAGGATACTGAAATTGAGTCTTTTTTTTGTGTTAATTTTGGGGGGAAAAGGATACAATTTTTTGTTTGGGTAGTTTAATTATCATTTTATTCATGTACATTTTAAAATGAATCCACAGTCGAGTTAGCCAGTAAAAATGTGACGTTCATTTTTCTTAATCGAGATATTTTTTCCCCTTATTCACCAGCGCTCACATTATGAAACAGTATTCCAGATACATCTGTTAAACTTCCCACGTCTGCTATCTATGCAGTTTAAAACATTCCAATTATAGAATGACCTAATAAAACGCAGCATTTTGGATCTCACCCAAGTCAAGGAGATAAAAACAGGATCATCAATGAACCCACTGAGTCAAGGGGTTGGAACTGATCTTGACTTGTTTACCTTATTTTTTAATAATCATTCCCATTTTGGGGGAAAATTGAGAAAAGAACTTTGCACAGTATGTTGCCACTAAACAGTCTGCCTTGTGGACAACAGTCCAGACATATTTCAGACAACAATCCAAGCAGAAGGATATTTCAAGGGTTATTGTATCAAATACTTACAGTGAGTTTATTCACTCTCTAAACTATTTTTTTAAAGTTTATTTTCATTGAAATTGATCAAAATGTTGAACACATATTTTAACCACAGATGAGACATTAGCAAATTGAATTACAGTCACCTTCCAGAATTAGATCAAGACAGACCTGACTGGACGTTGTGATGCTTATCACAATAGAAGCATTTTATATCAGTCAATATTGATAATTATTGATTAGCTTTTTGTTTTAAATATCTGAAGCACTGCCAAACTGGTTACATGACCTTTCCTGTTTTATCCAGTTTTCACTCCACTCCGCTTATTTTTAAGCAGTTATGAGACATAGTGGCAAAATCTTAAACTGTTGCTGGCAAGTTACTCAACAAGTCGTTACTAAGTAACCAAAGAGTGACTGAGTTAGTTCATCCTACCCACCTTGTCTATCTCACCATGAAGGGTTGAATTCAGAGAATATGCTGTAAATTGAATCTAAGAGACATGTAATCTATTGATGTTGTTCACATGTCTGACGTGATATTGATTTATTTCTCAGTCTTAACTGGAACTAACTTTCCATGGGTCAAAATAAACATTTCTCCAAGTCATCTATTTGGGACTTACCTCATTTCAAGTCATAATTAGTGCATGTTTCTGCATTTTGAAATAGTACATATAAACAGCTATAAGTAACCTGCTTGAATAAGTTAACACATCTTAAATAATTTGAAAGAGCCTGATGGAATTTGATTGTTTTGGACTAAATATAGAGTCACAACATCAGTAAATATGTATCTGCTGGCTCTAGATGTGTGAAACTGTAAGCTCTTTGTATCTGGCGAGAGCATCAGGGCAGCTACAGAGCTGGTGAATGTTCTTTGAGACGTTTTGGGATCAATAGGCCTGCCAAGAAGCATTAGTCCTCCAAGCCCACAGAGCCCGTCTCTGGACACAAGAGCACAGGGACTTTAACTCTGATCTTATTTATGCGCACACAAAAGAAAGCACAAGGGTTCTTTTGGTGGGGCCTGTTCAAACAGAAGGCCGATGTGGATGGGTCTTTAAGGGGGCCGGCCCGCATTGACTCTGGGGAAGGGAGAGCGGCTGACAGGTCAGTCTTAAAGCCTTTAAAAAAAATGGGGCCCGGATCAGGGGAACCAAAGGAGGGGAGCACGATGGAGCTTCAGCCTCTCCCTCTGCTCCCCAGAGACCAAAGCAGCCCTAGAGACAATAAGTCTGTGCCGTGGAGCTAAGAGGAGCCAAGAGTGAGAGTCGGGGCTCAGGGGAAGTTAAGCCAGGGAGGCAGGCAGTTGATGCACAGGGGGACGACTGATAGGAAAAGGCTCTGGCTTTGCCCAGCTGTCGCCCAGCTATCAGTCCAACGCTAAGGCCTACATGGATCTGTGTTCCACTGGATAAAGGAAAAGTGTTAAATCAAACCACAATCCAGCCCCTTTCAAGGCTGGCAAGACGGCCACTGATTTTGGGGGGATGAAGGGCAAAAGATCAAAGCCCTCAGGAGAGGAACACAACAGCTCCATCCAGCTGGACGCTTCCCTCCTGTCATCTCAGAGTGGGGGTGCTGGCGAGGGAGTGCTTTGCAAGGCAGGGTAGGGGGTTCAGCATCATAAACTGCAAACCAGCAGGCACTTGGCTGGATAGCATGTGTGTGCCGTTTATGTGTAGGGGGATGGCTGAAGTCAGAATTGTCACCGTGAGCAGAACTGCAGATCTATCATGGTTGTCGTTCTTTAGCAGTGAAGTGGATAAAACAATGTGGGGGCAAAACAAGATTAAATGTATATCAGGCAAAATTTGCCCAGTTGTTCCATTTATGGCTCCCACAACCCAACAATGACCCTTCACCCCAAGTCCAATGACCTGGAAGTTACGTCCTTTTGGGGAAGCCATTTCCTGACTCTATAAAAAGAGGCAGCGGAACTGAAAGAGACGGAGTGCGAAAATGGAGGGGCAGAATCATTAACTGCTAGCACAATGGCCAGAGCTGTGTTTGGGTCCAGCCCCGTGTTTTGGAGAGGTCAAACTCAGCAGATCTGAGGGCTGAAATTGAATTGGCACGGAGGATGAAGAAAGAAAAAAAACACAACCCGTTGACAAGCCTACAGGCCGAGGCAGAGAAAGTCTATAAACAGCTGGCTGCTCACAAACAACAATGAAAAGAAAGTGCTATGGGTTCTTTTTGGTTTTCCAGCAAGTTAAAAACAGAGTCAAGCTGAAACAGCCTGCAGCGCCGTGAAAAGTGTGCATGATGATACTGGCAGGTAAGGCAGGCTAATCCAAGTAAAGACAAAAAAACATAGGTCATGACAGGCTAAGCTAAAAAATTTCATAACCATCAATTGTTTCCTAGTCATCACCCTCTCATCCACATATTTGCCTTCAACCCACTGAAGGTCAGCTACAGTTGCACAGCTCACCATCAGTTCCCATGAGATCATGACACTTTGGAGGCAGAGGCCCTGATCAGAGAGCGACAGTCTGGACTTGTTGGTCCTGACAAAGAACAGATGAAGAACTTGACGTTCATCTGTTCAGCAAACGTCACATTAAGGGCCAAACAACCAAACTTCAGTGAGAAAGGCGAGTCTGGAAAACCTCTCGTTGGTTTTTCATCACAATGTAAACTGCAGCCCAAATCTGCAGAATACTCGATCCAAAGTCCAGTTCACTAGATAACATTCATGCAGCCCAATCAACAATGTCGCCTCAATGTCTGTGGACACTAAAGATTGGTGCTTGCCAATGGTTAAGATTAGCCTTTGGGGAAAGTCAACAGTGTGATAAAAAAAAGTAGGTGTGGGTCGGAAGTACACAAGTAATAAAATGCTTGAGGAGAGAGTATGCAAAGGGGAGAGTTTATATGATTGTTTACATTTGGTGATAAAGGAAGATTACTTTTCCCATCTTTAACTTGGCATTTTAGGTTTTCACTTAGCCATTTGCATATGGAAATAAAACACCACAGTGGCTGATGATATAGTTACTGTGGTTTTATATATCTGAATAAGAAATCAATTTCCACATAAAAAGGCATCGGATAGAAAGTGCATTTCTATGTCAAGCACCCTCTCAGCAGAATGAATCAGTTACACATTCTTCGCTCAACCTCCTCTCATCAAGCCCACACTGTGAGATACAGATGCACATGAAGAGCCAAAAAAGGGATGAGTATATTTAGCATCTCCCCCTTTTGATGTTCTCCCCTACTCCTCCCCTCTGCCTCCATCTCTCCTTCTCAATCCACTCCTTTCCAGTGGCACTGCTCTGCAGATAAGAAAGTGCTTCGCTCTCCCAAAGGAGTGGAAATATCTGCAAGGGCATTGTAAACACAGTAAACAGGGCACAACACCATTAAGTCGCACATGACTCATGAGTGGCACAGAAATCCACAGGATGCTGCTTTTAATGAGAGCTGCGAACCTGAGAGAAAAAAATAATCAAAGGAAATTCAATTAAGAATGTGAAGTCTATTCAGAGGTGTCTCTGCTTTCATGAGAAATTAAGTCCATCAAGAATTTTCTACAGTGAAAACTTTGTTGCTATTCTTTGTTCTCGCTGACATGTGAGAACTTTCTGGAACATGACAAGACTTCAGCACATCATCGGTTAAATAAAATCTCCAAAGGTCAAACACAAAGGCAATGAGACAAATAAAGAACTGATGGTGTACGATGGAGCTAAAAAAACCTTTCCTTTATCCAGCTGGTTTTCCTTTAAGCTGCAATAAAAAACTCCACACATGCAATTCAATGACATTTGAAACATAAGTCACATGCCCTTTTGTCCTTCGGTTTTCAAAGGATAATTTTATTGATTAAAGCAAAAACTGCTTTCCGAAGCAACATATGTGGAAATATAACTCAGGAAAAAAAAATCACTTAAATAGACAACAGAAAGTAATTATGTAAAAGACAGGAACATCCATCTGTCCAAAAAAGGGTTACAAGTCACTTCAAAGGCTTTGGGATCCACAGTAAGAGAAATAATCCACAAATTAAGAAAACAGGCAACAGCGGTGAATAGTGGTGACCGATTTCTAGAACAAAACAAATCATAGATAATTGAAAGGTTTTCTGCCATCTTTTTTTAAAACCACCTGACTTGATGGTTCTTTTAAAAATACAATGAATGCAAAAAAAAAAAACACCATGAGAAACTAAACCAAGCAAATACATACAGCGAGTGAACCTAATTTCTGGTGAAACTATATAGACTTTAGATAACTTTTCAACTACTACCGCACTTTAGATTTTATTTTTCTACACTTTAAAATTTGCCTAACCACGTAAAAACTATTTTTTCCGTCCTGCTGTTGTAAACTCATGCTGGGTTCATGACCCTCACACAATGAGCCACGTTTGAAGTAAATTTTAACAAATTATGATGGTTCAAAAGTGCATCATGTGTTAAGTCTCTGCTCGGCAGCCTGTCGCTACACTGAATGGTGGCTCTGTTACAAAACAGTTTCAAGCGCCGTCTGACCGATGCAGAGAAGCACGGGACCAGCTCACCATTTTGCCTGGATATTGTTGTCATAAAATTTAAAGGGGCTTTTCGTCATTTGGTTCCTTGTTGGCTCAAGATAAGTTTCCAAAGCAAACGATCGGGGCACAAACAAAACCGACTAAGATTTGTTCCTTGATTTAAGTGTTTTACAACTAATTATTCAAAAAGTGTAGAGTTTGTATTCAGCCTCCCTGGCTGCTTTAAAGAAGCAAGTCTTACAGTCTAAAAGTCTTTGGGTGTATGTTTCCATCAACCTTCCATATATAGATGGTTTCAATTAGCTGACTGCTGAATCTTGGCCAGACTAGAGATAAAGTGAAAATCAATATCTAAGGCACAGAACTACAACTGTAATTATGTCTAGACTTTGACTAACTCATTCTTGATCTGAACCTTTCCAGTGAAGCTCTGGTTACACATTTCAGGTGTTTTTGCTGCTGAGGCAAACCTCTGTCACAGTTTCAACTTGTCTTTTTTTTTGGTCTTGCCCTGTATTTAGCTCTATTCATCTCTCTGACCAGCTTTCCTGCACCTGCTGAAGGAAAACAACCTCTCCATGCTTCCACCTTAATATGGGGATTGGGTGTTCAAGATATTATCCTTACTGCATTTTTCAAGGAGGGATAAAAACTTAATTGTAGTCTTGTTAAAGGCCATATAGGCCAGATTTCTGAATAGTTGTCTCGTCAACAGGTTCTTCAATCATACTTTTACTTCTCTGCCCATTTCTCTTAGAAAATCGTCTTCCACATGTTTGTAATATTTTATGGCCAAACACTGCTTTAAACATTAAACTTTTTCTTCGTCTGGCGCTTTTTTTTTTCCTTACTATTTTTTCAGTCCATCTAATACTCTCCAGCAAAACTCTGTGGTCAATTTCTGCAGTTGGTTGTATTTAGCTCTGTGAATGTCTGACCTCAGCTCTTTTTTCATTGTAAAAAATGAGATTAAAAGCCATCTATCATTTCAGTTCTTTTTCACTAAAAGGTTGACAGGATATGAATACTTTTGAGACACGCAGCCCATATTGAAAAACACTTCAGCTGTTTCACGGCATCAGAAGTTAAATGACGACGGTCACATCCATCCACCCATTACTCCAGCTATAACTCCTTTCCTGAATGCAAACAAGAGTTCAGAAGCAGTTCAAGGGTAAGGGGGTAGATATGTTTGCATTCCAAAGCTGCTTCCATGCTGCCTAAATAGCCAGACAGGTGTTTGTGTATCCTGAATGCACATGACCTCTGTGCCCTCCTCCGAGGGGCAACAAGTCACCTGATGCAAGGAGGGGAGGGGTGAGCGCTTTCAAAAAGAGCATTGAAGGAGAGTAGTGATGAACACACACACTCCTCAGCTAAGAATAGTCTTCATAAAAAGCCCTGCTGATGCGAGGAGGAGGTGGGACAGGGTGCTGACACTCTACACCCATCATGAGAGAAAGGTTGGGGGAGTTTCCAAGTTGGTTGCCATATCTGACCTTCAGTTTTCAGAGGAAAACACTCAAATGGTGCTTCAGATTTATTTCCAATAGATGTAGCTCCAAGTTGGTTTGAATTACTCATTAAAAGACAACACAGAATAAACAAACTGTCCAATCTAAAAAAAAATAGAAAGTTAAGTCAATAAAATACTTAAAAGACTGACTTAATATGCTTATTAGACTTAGAGGGGCCATAAAATCTGAAACGCACACATAATTCTAAGTGTATTTACAGATACTCACAGCACTGTTAAGAAGTGAGGGGAAGCAAACAGCAGAACAAAGCGATGCAGCGCAGCGCGGAGCAGAGCAGAGCCGGCCGGACTGCCAGGTCCTACTCATGAATCAATTTTGCTCAGCCAAAGTGCCAACATTAAATCCAATTAGACACCGGCTGGCACCAATCACTTTGATGACAGCGTCTAACTTAACCCTCAGGGAAAGACAGCAGTGCCAGTGGTGCCAGCTTCAAGAGCGTCAGGAAAAGAGGAAGAGGATCAGCAGAGGAAGATGCCTTTGTACTTCCTTTGAAGTGCATGTGTGCATTTGTTACAATCAACAGGGTCAGTTGAGTCGCTACCCATGCTCAGTGTGTGTGTGTGTGTGTGTTGGGTTGGTGGCACGCTGCCAGAGGCTCATATCAGAGTACAGCATGATAGGCTGTTACAGGCGCCAGCTGAACCCTTTTTTATTTCTGACTTCTGCCGCAACTGCCGGGCAACTTGACAGCATCCTGGCAACTGTCTGACATAGATACACACACCCGCGACATAAAGGCACACAACAGAAGGAAGCCAAATGCATGGAGCATGAAAGAGACACATTTAAGCTCCAACACCTGTCAGGGATTTACTATGACTGACTATGAAAGTACAAGAGGGAGACACCTCTGATATCAGGAAGTCGTGAGTCGTGACCTCTCCCTTCCTGCTCTCAAATGAAAACTCATCTCTCGTTCTGCCCATCTACTAAATAAGTAGTGAATTACTCCTGACAGATGACCCTCAACTGGATGCACAGCAAGAAGAGAGGCAAGGAGGGGTTAGAAAAATCTATTTGTGTCTAACTATGACCCTATAGGTAAGCATATTGTTAATGTGACTAATGGAAGGGCATGAGGAGGAGGAAAAGCCTTGAGCCTCTTTAACCGCTCTCTTAAATGAGCCCACACAGCTTTCTGGTTGAATAAGTAACATCTGAAGCAACTACACTTAAGAGTTTGTCCCTACCTTGTCTCTGACTGCCAAGGTCAGAGCAATCAATCTGAGACAGCAATGCAGAACGATGGGGAGTCAGAAAGGCCATTAAATTATACAGAAAAAGAGCCATAATCACTGAATCAATGTGGTGTAAACAAAACAAAAAAGTGCAGATATCAGCTGCATTCCCATTGCAAATGTGAGAAAATCTTTGTCCAAAAAAACAATTTCTACTAATGTTGAAAAATCAATTTCGGTATTGCAGTGTTTCCATTCAATACCAATGCAATTCAAATCACACGTGAATTCTTCAAGCAATGCCATTAAATAAACAAGCCGTGATCCTCCAATCCAAATGAGTAAGCTCTTTTACAAAAGAGAAATCATCAATATTCTGGTTTCTAGATGTGCAAAAGAAACTTGTCATAACTGAAACAAAACTTAAGTCTGTCAGTGAATGATTTTAAAGCCATTTATCAGTTCCTTCTGACTTCACAAATATGAGTAATACAACGTTTTAAGATTTCAGAATAATGATTTGAGAAGTTCAATTCTAAATAAAGCTTTATAACTCTTTAATAGCTCGGTTCCTGGAAAGTGATTATATTGCGACGATGCAATAAATGATTGTACATGGCAAAGGAATAAGAATGAAAGGGCCTTTTAAAGAATCGGGTCAGGGCCTTTTAACAGCCTAACCTGGTGCTCCAACCCACATCCTGGCTTACAGACCTGGGTCGGATTAAACCTCTCTCCAGATTTCCTCTCCCTCCCAGGCCAACACCTGGATAAGATCTACAAGCGGCACCAGCCATCCATGTCTGGACAAAAAACATTAATGCATGTTCCCTCCTAATCACTTTCAAACTCAGCCAACAGTCTGCTTCAAATGCAGCAGGGATTTGTTCCTTTGTTGCATCCGAGCAACACTGAACCCAACACTGAACCGGCGCATGATTTACAATTATTGATGAAGTTTATCCAAGAGTCAGCAACAAAATAATCCCTTTAATGCAGAAGTAGTGTGGTATTCTGTTTAAGAAAACCACAATGCCCCCGCCCCCCATCAATTACAATAATTGTGTCCAAATGGAATTATACTGTCCTCCATACATAAAAATAAAAAAAGAGGTGAGCATCTTACAGAGTAACCTCTGTGGGCCAGAGCTGAACTAAATCAGGTTCTCTAAAATAAATTAGAATTAGGACGATGTGAAGCAGCGGACATTGCGCAGCATAGTTGGATTAATCTCCAGTTGGCCAATGCAATAACTTAAGTAGGTGCTTCTTAGAATAGAAACCTCATGGATCAAGCACCAAGCAACAAAAGAGGAAAATCATGCTGACCTAATTAATGCAGGCTCTTAGTGGAATATTTTTGTTGCCAGCTTCGATTCACGTCTGACCGTGGAGACGAGTCTCCTGGTTCCTTTTGTGGAGTTATGTTGTCGATATTGTCTTCAGTTTTGCCTCTGGGTCTGAAGAATAAATCTGGCCTCTGGGAGTGGCAGCAACAGTCCTGAGGCAAAGTCACCGAGGTATTCGTTATTTATCCTCTTTACCTTGTTACTCTCTACGCTCTTTCAGTGACCCTCCTGCTTTCTTACCATTTTAAAAAAATAATGAAACTTTGTATTTTAAATTCTAAAATGTTGCTTTTTTCAGCTGCTTTAATAAGTGTGCACCTCCTTTGCTTTTTTTAAGACCCATATGGTCCAATTCACATCCAGCTCCACAGGTTTATAACAAAGGACCCAAAGAAAATGCTGCACCAAAGTTGTTTTGGGTGAGAGGTTGTTGCAATGCAGAGGAAATCATCTGTACACCAGCTTCTATATATGTGATGCATTTATGAATCCCTGAACCTTAGTATTAGCTCTGCATATTTAAAGTGCTTTTAAATGTTTAAAAGCAGAGTACTGGAAATATGTCTGCGGACTTTGAACCACAGACATATTTGTCTCTGCTTTTCAGCCACCAAATTCAGTGGATCTACTAGCAAACTCATTCTTCTCTTAAACAGTATCAATATATTTCACATGTTGTATTCACATAAACACTTCAGCTGCTTCTCTGTGTACAAGACATGGAGAGGGGAATTAGCTTGTTGTAGTTTGGTTTGTATGCAAACATTTGGAGTTCAGATGGACATTTCAGTGGCAGGTTTCCAAAGTGCTTTAGTTTGTTCCATGTGCACCACAACTGAATCACATCTGAATTTCAAATTGTCAAGTTATCGAGTTGTGCAGAAATCTAATAAACCAATATTTTAAAAATTAGGTCTGATCAGGGATAACAACTATTTATGCAAAACTATTATGAAAATTTTAGCAGATATCGATATACAATATTTTATATATAATACACAACACCTTGTTGTGCTTCATTTAAGCTCCCATAATGCTGTGCTGCATCACTATCACTCTCACGTGACCACAAAAAAAGATCTTCCTACCACCGACTACGCATCACTTGAAATTCTTGCACCAAAAAGTAAAAGGATTTTTATTTACTATCCAGCCTGGTGGTTACCTCCTGGTCCACTCTTATGGCCGGTCAAATAAAACGCCTGTAAAGCTTTGGTCTTGCCATATGCATCGGCTCACTATGGATAAGACTACAAAATATTAGAACTTTTTTCAATGGTCAGAACATTAGTAAATATTGTAATAACTACATCAATTCCAATAAGTTCTAATTTTCTTAATCCTTCTCCATTTCATCTGTGCTTCCTACACTTCTAGACCTTTAGCACTGTTGCCAATTTCATTTGTTTCCAGTTTAAGAACCTGCTGCTTTGAGATGGTCCCACCGGCCATTTCATTAGCATGTAAAATGCAAGTTTATAATATTAGACAACAATTATTGCAGTCCATGCAGTCCTTTGCAAACTAAATATTGCACAATCTGATGGTGTGATGACTGTATGCTTTGCAGCTCTAGCTGGATCATCCAGCCCAGGTTTTCTGTGGCCAATCAGACAGTGACAAGACCTCCACTCAAAGGGTGGCGCCAGACATACAGAGAAAAACAAATTAGTCAGATTATATGCACAATAACAACAAAACTGAAGTTTATTTTTTCAAAAATCTGAATCTGGCAAGAGTTATTGTTTTCTTAATATGGATCATTTTTCTCTCAAGAATGAACAGGACAAAAATAACTGCAATGATATCCCAGTGTGAAATCAATTCATTCTTTCCTCCTCCTGTCTTTTGAGCAGATGGCATTCAATTCACCACTTTATCACCCCTATGTGGTTGTAGTGACAACTATTCATCTCTGCATTGAAATTCAACAGCATGGACATAAAAGATAATTTGTTTTTAAATGTGTGGCTCCACTTCATGTTCAGTTTTAAAATTAGTTCTGAGTTCAGGTCTAATATCAGTATATCAATTGTTTGATCTGCTACTTATAATAAATTTAAAACCATAAATATGTGGTTTTATGGTATTGACTCTTGATAACTGCACTGCAAATAGTGTATCCAACCAAACCTGGGTCACTATCGGGCTCAGAGCTCAAATCTATTCTGAAGGTGCCATTATGAAACACTGAGTGGGAGCCGTAGTATTATACATAGCTGCCTGTGTGTAGGCCAGCTCTTTAATCAGTGACTGTAATTGCTGGGATGGACTTTGAACCACAGACATATTTGTCTCCGCTTTTCATCCATGGCTAAACAACGAAAGGGAGGGAGGCAGCACCAAGCGCCCGGGCCGGGCCATGAACGGCTCCAGGCCCGGTCCCTGCGAGCAGCCGAGCATGGAGGAGGAATAGAGGGGTCACAAACAGAAGAAAGAGTTTTGGCTGAGAATGGGACGAAAAGCTAGAGATGTGGAATGGAGGGGGTGGAGAAAAACAGAAAGGGAAAAGATTTTTTTTTTTTTTTTAAAAAAGCGAGGAAGAAAAAGGCGGTGAACGGAGAGGACATGATGGTACACAAGTCCCCCAGTGGCAGATTGAGAGCACCAAGAAGGCCAAACAGGAGTCTCTCCTGAATACTAAAACCTTTCATGGAGGCAACACTGCAACACAGACAACTCCAAAACATCTCCTTTGAGGCACCGCAATATATGAGGCTTTCAACCGCTTGTTCCAGAGTTGGTCTAATTGGGAGCCGAGGAAATACAAGGAGGGCTTAGGGAGGTGGGAGCAGAGGAGCTAAGGAGAAGAAGAGAGGCAAGGAGGGGTGCTTGATTTAAGAGGCCATTGTTTCAACAAGTACATTCTGCCTCCCTCTCCTTTCTCCTCATGGCCTCCCCTTCAGATGCCCACACTCCACAGAGTCAAAAGGCGGCGTTTAGCCCCTCTGAGCAAAGAGGAGCTGGGCTTGTTTTGACACTTTGTCCTCCTTGGCTTCTGTGAAAAGGCCCCGTTTCTATGGGACACTCAAGTTCATTAGAAAGTACAGCGCTTTCAGCTGCTTCCCCATTCCAGCTCCAGGCCTCAATGGGGCCTCCAAAGCTCCTCGCTGTTTGTTTAATAAAGACCCCCACAACCACCACCTTCATTTCCCTCATTGCAGAAGTAGGTCTGGGGAGACTGATGGAGGATAATGTAGAGAAAATAACAGGGGGGGAGGAAATTAGCTCAAATGACCCGTTTTATGATCTTCATGACCATTTCCCTTTCAGTTTGTGCTTATTGCTCATAACACCAATTATTATTCCAAGAGAGTTGAGATGTATGTAAAAAGTGTAATAAAAACAAATCAAAGGCAAAAGCATTTCAGCACCCAGTCAAAAGTCTTTAAAAAGCGACAATGTGACAGGAAATACTAAAGGTAATCACTGGGATAACACAGTGGCTTAATCAACTACGCGCAATTAAATGTGGAAAACTTCACAAAAACTTTAAAATTTAACAGGGAAGTGTAAACTGTACGTATCAAAGTAAGAAAGATCCGTAGGTTTCCTGTCACCAAGAGATGAAATATGCAGTTGTCAAGTATAAATAGACATTATAGAAGAAATGGCACAGAAAAGTGCTTCACCTGCAACATAGCAGTGAAACTCTGAATCTGGAGGGTGTATGTGGAGAGCCAGGTTTCCGTTCTCACACTTTCAGGTGACATCATTGCACTTCAGTAGGAGATGACACTCTAGAAGGGCAAAAGATCAAAAAAAGCCCCACGGAAGGCTCAGCTGCCCCACTGTGGCCCGATCTAAATGTATGTACTCACTATGCAAGTAAAAGGAACCAAGACTTCATACAGCTGTAGTTTGTTACATTGTCAATTAGAAATGCATCATATTATCAGTTTACTATAAAAACCAAGTTGCTACATGAATGTTTGAGAGTTTATCCAGAGGCTGTTGAGGGAGTCCTTTCCATGCTACTCCAAAAACACGAGTTTAAGGCAGAATTTAGTAGAAGGCCAATATTTTTAAAAGGCCAAACACATCTTGAGTAATTAATGAGTAGATTTCAGTGAGCCGATTGAGAAAATGTGTCAAGCACAAGACCGGAAGCTACATGCCTCACATGAAAGCACTTGTATTATGAAGTGAAAAGAAACAGTGACAAAAAAATAAAAATAGAAAATACTGCATTACCTGAGTAGCTCATTTTTTAAGTTAATTTTAGATATGTCAGAAATTTGACACATCATCTTAGCATAATGCAATATAGCAAAAGGTAATTGCCATTGTTTTGGCAAAGTTTAAGTTGTTCAGATCAGCATCCAACAGTATGTCAGAAAACAGGACTGGCAAAACATCAAACTCTTGTAAACAATGGCAAACAGAGACAAAGAGAGAAGACAAAAATTCACATCATGTACCAATCACAAACCCAAATCTAGATGAGTAAACGGAGGAATTATGAAGACAATCAGTCTATCATAAAGAAGCACAAGAGAAATGTAAGGGTTCATACAATTCTTCACAAAACCATGTCCCCCTCTGCTTTCATCATCTTGGTGATTGTTACTGTCATATTTCTTGAAAGAAGAGTAGTTTATTGTATTTTTGGACATTCCCACATAATCGAGTAGATCTATAGATTAAATGTTTGGCATCCTCTCTGTTATCCAATAGGCTTATGGGTGAAATCCATCAATAAAATTTCACATTTTATTTAAAAAACATCCTGTACTTTTTTTAATGCTGACTTTTTCAAATCTCACCATGGCGACTCTACTGGTTTTCTCTAAAATAGTTATTGTTTTCTGTGAGTTATTTGCAAACGGCAACATTTACTGTGATACAGACAATTTACTAAAACTTTTGTAGATTGGAAGCAATATTTGTTTGAATGAAAAAATTTTTTTTGACTTTTTAATGCTGACTTTTAAAAACGTGTACATTTTTGCGGCAACATAATGAATGCATTACATTTAATTGATACGTTGTTGTACGTAGGAATGCTGAACTACACATGGGTCCAATTATAGCCAAAAGTTTCCAGTTATCCTCCCCAACGTTGTCATCAGCATTGCCAAACATGTGAGAGGCACTGTAACCTTTGGGCGTCAGAGTCACATTCAGGAATCCATTCTGTGGACATAAAGATTATGTTTCGGGGATGTGAATTCAACTCCACGGTGCAGCAGCATACCTCCTACTGGTTTCAACAGCCAGGGGGACATCAGATCTTCAGCAGGTGCTTCTCTGCAGTGTGGGAGGAAAACGTGACGCTGATCTAACACACTTCTTTCAGCTGTTGTATCAAAGAGTGCAATGCACCAAAAAAATTGTATTAAGAGCGTAGCTCAACAATGGATTCAGACTAAATTGTAGCTTGTCTTTTATTTTACTTTTTTCTAAAACATTCAGACCCAACAGATTCGTTTCTATAGTTTGCGTGAACACAACAAGGACAATTCATTTCATGCTACTGCGCACACCGACTGTTATTTAATTTACTGCTTGAGGCTCACAAGTGTGCTGGTAAGCAAGTGCCGAAATCTAAGAGTGTGTGGGGTCTCTTTCAAATCATATCACATTCTAATCTTATCTGGAGCTGGAGATGGAAGCTGTGAGTGTGTGTTCCTAACCCTGGCCTGTGGCTGTGCAGGCTGTTTGTGCATGCTGGTATGTTGAAAGCCTTCATTCAGTCACCTTTTGGAGGTAATCTGGGAGACAGCTGCAAGCCCCCATGTGAAAACCCCCCACTGATGAACAGAGAAGGTGGCCAGGCTGGTTTGAGAAGACTATCTGCACTGATATAAAAGAAAGAGAAAAAGTAGATAAACCTCTGAATGCAAAACAAAACCCACTAAAGAAGGCAGGAACGTCAAATATATTCAGAAATTTGGCGTTGATTTTCCAGAGTCAGCATGACTGAGTTAAAATTAACAAAAAATGGAAAGTGATTTAAAAGTATTTTTTGTAAGGCAGAACCCATTTTATGTCATTAGGAGAGAATTAAATGATTTTTTAAATAATTATTATGAACTGGATTTATGTTTGGATCTTAACCAGGCCAGTGTTACACATAATTGTTATGTTTGTAATGTTAAAACATAAATAT
Source organism: Micropoecilia bifurca (assembly GCA_903067075.1). Taxonomy (NCBI): domain Eukaryota; kingdom Metazoa; phylum Chordata; class Actinopteri; order Cyprinodontiformes; family Poeciliidae; genus Micropoecilia; species Micropoecilia bifurca. The sequence continues at coordinate 644 of CAEGAF010186274.1, read as the reverse complement.
GCTTTGTGATGTTAACCACTAAAATTTCAGACATAAATTAGCTGGTAAGTCTTGAAGAATGTGCTTGGTTTTGTACGGGTTAAATTCATCTGAGCAAAAGCGTCTGCAACAAATTTATTCCATGCTTCTATGATAATCAATCTGCAAAAACAGAAGTTAACATTGTCAAGATGTCTCCCTGCTAAACCTAAAGCTGCTATGAGACAAGTTCTCTCTTTTCTTGTATTGTTTTATTCAATATTTTAAAGGCAATTTGACCTTGATCACAAGTTAATAAGATGTTTCAAATCTCTTACTGCACCATTTGAACATGTGAAAGCATACTAAAACTAAAACCATGACCTAAATAATTAGCAGATTCAAGTAGTCCCTTAGTCAAAGTCATCAACTATATTTAAAACCAGTGTGGTGGAATCCTGAGCAAAGGCCAGTTGGGTAAATGTGATATAAATAGACTACTGACTTCAAACTTGGGGTAGAGCTCTTTCCCACATCAATAGTTTTCATTTGCCACGTCAGTCTGCTTGCTTCATTTCTCCCTCTTTTCCTCCCCCTGTGCTCACACTAGGGGTTGAACGACTACATATTTTTTAAGGTCGACTACATCATGACAATAGTCGAGTCGATGTCGACTAGTCGCAGTG
>CAEGAF010186262.1:0-14634 GCA_903067075.1 Micropoecilia bifurca | reverse complement strand
ATATATTTTAATCTTTCAATGTTTTTTTGTTTGATTTCATGAAGAGTGTAAATTGTGAGCTTCCATTTGTGCCAGAGTTTAGCCTCATGTTTTTGTCCACTTCTACCTTCGGCTGTGGCAGAATCGTTTCGTCAATAGCAGCTAACAACATGTTTGTCTGTTCAACGTGAAGCAACTCTTCTGCCATTTGGTTATGCTCCTCTTTGTGTATTTACTCTCCTCTGTTTGGCAGACATCGTCATAACGACATGAATCATTTCAATCTGTAAAGTAAGCAGAGAGAGCCTGATGGTGAAGCAGTGACATAAGGCCATTATAACACAACAATTTCACACTGCTGTCTAACATCTTAAAGCTGAACCATACTCCACAAGAACAGAAGAACTTGTTCAAAACATTAACTTTATTGCACTTTGTAACCACTTTGGCCGTTATTATCCATTTGGAAAACCCGTTTGCACCTGAACTTTGACACCTTGCATGTTACCATTTTCTGGGTGATTGTACCTTTTCTGGCTGATGCCTTCAAATGTTTTGTTCAATATTTTCACATAAGTTCTTTGCCATCTATTCTATAAAATTTACTAATATATTAATATTTATGTACCAATTTTCCAAGGACTAATCAATACTCATCTTTTTTTATATCAAATATTGTATTAGAGCATCATTTATTTTTTAAAAATTGGTTTAAATTCTACATGGCTGATGCTGTTCCACAGATTCACTCCATAGGTTGATGTTGGTCCAAGAACTGACCCCTGAGGAACTCCACTATTTGTAAGCATGCGACACTGGTATCTACTGTCTATCTCTGCCACAGTGGTAGAGTATTTCTTCTGAAAATTAAGATAATTTTTTTAAAGTAAGCTCAGAAGAGTCAGCCCCTTTCTTTCTATGAAACATATACCCGGCCTGATGTTTCTGTGTCGATTACTGCCATTAACTTTTAGATAATCTTTGTTTTTCTTTCTCGTAGACAATACTCCTGTCTCATCAGTAGTTCAATCTGAATCCATTTATTTTAGAAAAACATTATAATCCTGTTTAATTTCACAATAGCACCAACACATAGGACAAACTGGTGGTCAACCTTATTTTTTGTGAGGTGACACCCTTCAATACAAAAGGTCCATTCGTCCATGTCCCAGTCTCTGTTCTGAAAGTTTTAGTCTGGTTTTATTTTTAAAACTATGTGAGCAGTAATTGTACAAACCTCCACATTTTCCACCATCATATCCCGGTGATGAAGATGTCATGTAAAGAAGACTGCTCACCACAAAAAAAACAAAAAAAAATCTGTACAGTGTACCCCCAGAGTGTAGTAATTCAGAAGATTACTTTAATTAAATTTGATATTTCTAAATAATTAGACACTTTTCCCCCCCATTGTTGGTTTTTGTGACTCTATCTACCAGTTACATTAATATGGATTGAGTGACCCTTGTGAAAATGAAATGACCGTCTAGAGGGGGAACTTGACTGATATAATATCCTTTGGGAAAGACAGACAGCACCTGTGAGTCGATGTCTTACTGGATCATGTGTCCTCCGTCCTTTACTAACCAGAGGCTTGACAAACCGTGTCTCACACGTCAAGTCAGACTGTAGGCTCATCTAAAGCGCTGCTTCAAATCAGTTCTCTTACAACCAGATCAGATTTTGACAAAATGTCACTGAGGAGGCATGAATTAGGGGCAGGAAAGACACATTATTGGGGTCCATCTGAAAGTTAAGTTGGAAAAAAAAACCTCGCCTGGAAAGAAGAAGAAAAAAAACAAATATAGAAGAAAAAGACAGAACCCTTTCACTTAACTTCTGAGTAACTCTTTGTGTTTTCTGATGTGCAGTCATGAGATCATCATAACGATAACATAAAATAAATAATAATTTGCCCACTTGGCTGTTCTATGCATTTGTTTCTTGTACGATTTTCTTATTTTTATTATCAAAATGATTGAATTGACATGTTGCCAGCTGTCACCTCCATTGCCGTCTCCCTTCATATTGCTACACTATACATAGACACATCTACTACACATGCTGACGTCCCATAGTCTGATGAATTAATTGCTGTTTGTGATGCCTTTCATCTTTCTAATCAGCCTCTAATTTTTCTAAGCTGCATTTCATATTTATATTCATTCATATCTGGTACATTTGAGAATTATTTTTAAGGTTCATGTATTTCAGCAGTTCAATTCAATTAGTGAAACACATTCTATAGATTAATTAGACAGACACTGGTGTTATTTTTTGTTAATTATGTGGATTTTCAGCTTACAGCTATTGAAAACATGACATTTAAGATTAGAAACATTTTCAGTACAGGCCTAATAGAAATAATTTTAATTCTAGCTTAAAGGGTGTTCTTTTCCAAACAAATTTTTAATCAGACAAGTTAGTCTCAGTTGAGCTCATATTCTATATATTGAATATGACTGTTAGTCAGAATGTACAACTGTTGTCACCCCTCCTCTAATGATTAAAAAACCTTCAGTGGGCATGGAAATAACTTGAAACTGACAGAAGTAATAATAAATAAAAATTCTTACAATTGGTCAATGAAAACCCCTCACTGCTTTTGAAATATGGTCCAATAGAATAAATTAAAGAAAGAAATCTAATGAAGGCATCGTAAATTAAGTCAGTTATGATGAGCTCAACCTTGAACTGCTTCTTAAGAAAAGAAAGGGGAAAGGTCATGACCCCGTTTTTAGAGCACATCCTTTGACCTCCCATGGATATGTATCATTTCAACAGAGCCAATGAGAGTTTAGCATGTTTAATCCAGGTCCAGTCGGTCATATATCTTATAAAATAAACATAAAATAAATAACACCCATTGGTTGATGTTTCAGTGTTATTGCCTAATTCTTGAGGCAAAAATGCACCTGCACAATTTACTTTCTAGAGACGTAAGGTAGCAAAGCTTTAGTTTCCAACAATTCTTTTCTCGTTCCATTCTTTTACATTTAAAATTTTACTATAAATTGTACAAAAAACACAAAGTGAGGGGCAAAAAATAATCAGAGGAGGAGAGAGGACAGGCACTGCCGAGTTGAAGCAGCGCCTCAGACCAAGCACATGGTCTTCATTCGCCTCAGCTTTGAAATGACATTGCCAATTTGCATTGCCTGTCGTCGAGTGTTCCCTCCAGATGATTGAGATGACAGCGTTCGGCGTGCCCTGATTGCACCGCAGTCCTTTTCCCCCCCCACCCCTTTCCCACAAAGAGAAGCCCAGGTGAAAACATCACTGATGCAGGAAGTCGAAACGTTTACGGATTTCATGGTGGCTTAGAAACAATTTCTCTGCTCTAACTGAAGGATATTTTAGAGTGCCTTCGCCGCACTGAGGAATCTGATTTAGCGTAACAAAGGCACACGGGACGCACCTTCAAAGAATTCCCGCCTAATGTTGGATCGAAAGCACTTTCTTCTTCCTTTTTTTTTTTTTTCTGGGGCACATTTGTTGCAAAAATAATTTCCCCACAAACATGCAAGTGTTTACAGCGCGCTTACTGCGCTGGGCCCCCCCGGTGATACGTGAGCGCGTTTGTGTGTATGTCTTTGTTTCTTCTGTGCCGGCACAGTCTCTTACATTATTCTACTCCTATCATGCAGAAATTGCCTGGACAGCCATTTGGCTCGTGCTTGCCATCCATTTGTAATTCGGATAGAGGGGCCATGACTGCTCGGGCCTCGGGACAGCAGCAAAATCAATTGGGTAGAAATGACATCTGCCAGAATCTGCCGCTGGAGCGCTCGTAGGTACCATAAATGAAATCACAAGCTCTAATTGTGTGCTGATTTATTCACTTGTCTGAGTGCATCGCCGTTGTTCCAGCAAGTAGCCCCAGAGCCTTGGCTGTGTGCTTGGTCATACATAACACATTTATTTATTTACCCCATCCCTTCTGATTCATAGCATCACTGGGGGATATACCGGCCGGCCGGCCCACCCCCCCACCCCCCGTCCCCCCGACTCCCCAACCCGTCCGCCTCACACCCTCGCCACATTCCTTCCCTCGCCCTCCTTCTCCTCCACATTTGATTAATTCAGTTTTCTTCCTATTTTTCGTGGCCGCCTGCGAAATGAAATGGCTGCAGAGACAACTGTCACTTGGCTCAAGTAAGATAAATATGTAGACGCCTCCAGCAGTTAGAGCATGTCTCGCATTCAGAGTAGAGATAGAGACATTTTCCCAGCCGTACCTTAAAGGAAAATTGTGGCAGGCTTTTTAACAATTCATCTAATTGTCGTTGAAGCCGCGGCGTGACGCGGGTTGCCCGTGTGACGCCTTGGGAACACATCTCTCCGTCTGTCAAGGAGAACCACCGTGATAAGAGACCACCGTCTCACTAACAGTGCCATTTCCTCTATGCCACCAGAGTCTTTCAAGAAATCTGTCGGCTGAAACTTTAACCCGAGCTCCAATGCTGGCCTAAATAAAACATGAAACAATGCCTGGAAAAGTGTCTGCAAGGCAGGGGGACATAAAAAATTAATACACCTTCCACCGGGCCTCACCAAGAAATGTATCTAATCCCTAGAGTTCATCTTGCTCTTACTGTCACCCAGGCGACAGTCATGGGAGGTTACAAGCTTGCCAGGGATGATACTACAGGACAGGGATAGACAAGAGAGAGTTCCATTTCTTTTTTATTATTCCAGCGTGGCAAAGGGAGAGAGATGCAGACAGAGGTTGAGTAAGTTGGACTCAAAGAGAAGAATAGAGCAACAGGTAAAGGCCACAGGAAGCAGAAAAAGAGAACAGACAAAACCTGAAAGCAATTTTTAGGGAAGAAAACCAAGATGCTTGGAAATGACCTCTTAGAAATCAGGCGGGGAGGAGAGAGTCAAATTAGAGTTGTAAGAAAAAAAGAAAAAAATCTGCCTTTGATGAAGCCATCCTTAAAATATCAGACACATCCCCCACGGCTTTTGGCTTAAATGACATTTTCCAATATTTGTCCTACATTGCCGTTAGCGACAGGCGAATGTGTGAACATGTCAGCACGGCGGCCAGTTGGGAGATGGTGCTACGGTATCATTTAAGCAGTGAACAGCCCTGCCTTTTCCAGCTCATTAGCCATCCCCTTCTTTGTCCCAGGCCATTTGATAGCAGCATTAATCTACGGCTCCACTAGGCTTCCTCTCCCTATTTACTGGTGTTTCATGAAGATTACACCACTCAACCGTATAAATGTATGCTTTTTTTCCCTTCCACCTCGCCCACTTAGTGTGAGCCCCCAAACTATGTTGAGTACCTTGGATAAACTTCTGCACAAACTGCAGATTAAATGTTGCATTTCCGCCCTAAAAGCCCTGAGAGAAGAGATGCAGCAGCAAATGAAAAGACTTTGCCAACAAGCTCAAATTTTGCGATTTAGTGTCTGTTTACCACCAAGGTGGATGGCAGGCTTCCAAAACTACCAATGCACTTTGGTTAGAATTCCCCTGTATTTGACTCCAGCTCCCCATTGATATGGCACAAGCAACATCTCTGTGCATAAATCGACTTAAGTGTTAAACCCAACAAAAATTGCTTGGCATGCCACACTGAGAAACAGAACGCATATAAAAACGGGCCGCATCCATCACTCATCCATAAATCATAAGTGTGGATATAATTATCGCTTACAAAGTCCATGGGATCTTTAAGTTGGACTCCTATCATCATCTCCGTTTGCAGTAGAACACCTACTGTTTGTTTGGGAGGATTTGCCAAAGGCTGCAATGTATTTTAAATAGGCTAAACTAGACTTCTGAGACCGCAAAAAAGTCTCAGAAATCTTTTTCTGAAAACTGAAAGATTTAAGATAATCAGGAAAGAAATATTTTGTCCAAACAGAGAAATCTCTAGCTCCATCACGTATGAGTGAAGTCAAATTTCTTACATAAGCGACTAGAATACTTTCATTATATTTAACCCTTGTATGGCGAAATGAGGTCCAACCGACTCCACACACATAGAACTTGTATCATTTTCCATAGTCCTCTATGTTTTGCCTCAGTCCTCACACTCACAGGGGTTAAGTTTGTCTTACAAATCTCCAACACTATCCAGTGTTAGTACTATTACTACATTTAGCAGCATGTACATGGGGATGATTGACAGCGCTAAGAGCCTCCTACTGGCTGTGATTGGTTGTTTTTCAGTGGGTGCAGTCTATATCTACAGATGGCGGTGAGCAGGGAGGAAGTGGAGGAAATCAATCTTTAAACCCCAGTGGGCCAAGAGAAGCAGCTGATTGTGGATGTGCGACAGATTTACGGTCCTACCAGAATCTTGCGACAAAGATTAGATAATTTTAATGTATTTATTACTGTGTACTATGTACTTTATTAAAAAGAACCTATTAAAGCCCCAGTAGTATTAAAAAAATAGAAAGGAAGCTATGATTATGGCTACAATAATCTTTTTTTTCTTATTTTATAGAACAAATTAATGCATACTTTTTTATTTAAGACTTTTGCCAGTACTGTCATATGAGGTATTTGTCCTGGGAATTATCTTGCCATATCACACCTAAAACATCAGAGTATGATTGATTTTTATATTTAGCTTAGATTGATAAAGTTTCACATTTTTCAAAAGATTTTGCTCTGTACCAAGATTTCTTCAACGTCAAGAAAAGATGAAAAAATTGCTTTATGTCTGTAGCGCCTTCATGATTTGAAGTTTTCTTTTTTCTTTTAAAGAAAAATTGTTTCGTAAGGATGTGTGGGTAGCAGAGAATGAAAAAATAAGACACATCATAGAGGTAAATGGTCCAATGCTCGTTTAACGAGTTATATCAGAGAGCCATCAAAGCACTATTGGTTCAACTAACATGCTCTGCACTCACGCTTACCAACATGTCACTGTCAATTGTGAAGCTAAATATCTCCCTGCGAGGTCTCACCCCCACCCAACCCGCTTTCCCCCCCTTAGCAACAGATGCCATACTGACACAACAATTACATGTGGTTGAATCCTCATCAAATGTGAATAGTGGATGTCATCCTGGTGCCATCTACCCACACTCACCCTCTAAATCTTGTTTATGCACAAACAAATTAGCCCATGACTCGCCGTGTCATTAGTTTCCCCCGATTCGAGGCAGGAAATTTGACCTCATGGGTGCCAGGTCTCAGGATCCGGGAGTTTCAGCAGAAAGCGGGAGATCTTCATGATTTATATCAGTTTTTAATGCAACGGTTAGTATTTTGGATTTTCACTTTTTTTTTTAAAATCCAAGATGTGGTATGAGGGTATTTTAATTTCTGAAACCATGCTGAGTATTATAACAGATTGGTTTGAGAAAGGTCTCTTCACAGCGTGTGCTCAGAGAAACAATTTAGCAATTACAGTGGTACAACCAACATATGAATAAATTATTGCCTGAATAAAAAACAACACCCTCAATGTTTTTTGGTAGGAAGAATACAGAACGTTTGGCAAAGCCTGAAACAAAAATGCTAATTCTTGGTGGCAAAAGCAGAAGAGAAAGAAACTTCAGAGCATATTTTTCCCTTTTCTTTCTTCTTCACTATTAATTCAGTTCTGCTCTTTTTGTTGTGTTTGGTGGTTTTGTTTTAGAAGAAGGAAGTGGCTGTCAATAAGCATGGCCATGATAGTGTGGAAGTGCTGCCAGTTCCAATAAAATGGGAGAGAGATCAGTGGAATGAAAGGTGACCTTGGCATAATTGAGATTCATCACAGAGAAAGCCAGGCGGCTAAACAGAAAGGGAGCAGGCGTAATGGAGGGAGAGGGGAAAAAACAGACTTAAATACACAACATAAATAATACTTTCTTTTATTAGGAAACAGCCAACTGTTGGTCGGGTGGTAGGAACAGAACATTTACCCCTTAAAAATTGTGTTTTTCTTTTATGTTTTAATCCAACAAATACAATTTACTATGAAAGATTAAAACATATACAAAATGGAGAATCCAAACCAAGCTAGTCTTTATGAAAGCAGAGTTGCTTCTCTTGTTAAGTCATGAATTTACTGTGATTTTGGTTCAATTTCTCTTGCCACATCCCAAGCCTTACTAGTGTAGGATTCATTGTAAGAATCACACATTTTTTTTCACAATGTTCCAAACAAAACAAAAAAACAAAAAACTGTTTAACATCATAGTTCTTCTTTGAACACTTAGATAAGTGACCAGGTGAGCCTTTAGATCTTGCAGGTGGGAATACTAAATAAAAATGTGTGGCTTACAGCTCTGTGAATACAATGGAGGATGATACAATGTTTCTACAGTTTCAAGCTGGTGTTGCTGTTTTTGTTTTGTTGTGCATCACATTTGTTCCGCAATCCCATATTACGGTTTACAGTTCATAGTTATGGGTTATAACTGCCTTCCAAGGTGGATTAAAGGCGTAACATCAGTGAATCGACTTCCGAGTGTCCATTCCATGACAGGTGCATCTGGGAACTACAAGATAATGTGAAAGGGACAAACGTCATGGAAATCAATCAGTCTAGAAAGAGAAAACATGGAACTGTGCTCAACCTTCACAGGAGTAGAAGGTCGACCAAAATTAGTTCAACAGTGCGCCGTTACTCTTCCAAGAGAACACAAAATAAATATGAACATTTCAAGTACCACAGGTGTCGCATAAGTAAATTTTATATACTTCTACAATGGGCAAAACTGGCATCCATGTGAGAGTTCTACGGGGAAAACTACTGCCCCTAAAAAAAAAAAGAATGTCAAGAGTTTGTCTCAGTCTTGATGATCCCCAAAACTATTTGGGAAAATATTTTGGAGAATAGATGTTTTTGGAAAGTGTGTGTGTCCCATTAGCCTGGTAAAAACGAGCCTCTTGTCCTACGCTTTGCTTTGTCCAAAGGGTCTGGACATTCAGCTATTGACAATTGCTTGAAGGTTTTACACCACTGATTTGATCTAATCGCTATAACCCAACGCTGATGAACATGCTGCCCAAGCTGTATTGTGAAGGAAAATGCATTGTGTGGCTTACCAAAAAACCATCAGAAGAGATGTCAACGTCTTATTCAGATAGCTATTCAGAGTGACAAGAACTTTGTACTTGGGAGAGTCTACTTATGTGAATTTTTGGGAAATTGTAGTTTCTGATTTTAAAGAATAACTACAGATTTAACATGATCTAATGACCCACAACTTTTTATCAACTGTGCGATGCTGTGAGAGCTCTGGTGGATCCAGCTATGCATTGTCCAAAAAACAACAAAAAAAACCCCAAACAATTCATCCTCCTAATACTTCCTGGTTTCTTCTTCATGGTTTTCAATCATAGTAAAACCCAGCTGTTGAACAAGTAAGTCGTGTGAAGAGAAAAAAAGGTGTTTCCTTTGGAGTTGTGAAAAATACATGTATTCCCCATGTGGCGAAAACCCACCTCATCCTTACGTAAAAACGTTTTAATCAAAAACTTTTTTTATTGTATTTTGTGGTTAATAGAAACCCAGCAGGTTCACCTCTAAATCTCTCCCAAAAACTACCATGCATTTGTATAACTATTTAGCATTATTCATTTTCAAACAGACACAACTGGTTTGGATAGCTTCTTCCTCTCAATAAACTAAATAATTTGAAAGCTACATTTTGTATTTACTCAGGTAATTGTCTTGATCTGAAAGTCTTATGAGAGCAAAAGCAGTAGAAACTCTATAATGGGGGCAAATACTTTCTCACAGCACTGTAAATCTGAGCAGCAATAACTATCTATTTAGGCCACGACTGCAAGCTTGTACCACTCTGATCCTCGCAGCTTGAGTTCTGTTTATGCAAGCAGCCCACAGGAAATGATATACAGTAGAGGCACAGCTCTTCAAACCAAATGGGGAGGGAGAGGCACATCTCGAGTCGTCTGGATGAGATAACACACAGTCTCTGCGTCAAGAAGGACATGTTTTGACCACAGAGAGAGACAATGTCAGAACTCCAACATGTTTTAAGGCGTGCAAAAGCAGCGCAGCTCTGCGCGTTACAGCCACTCCAGAGAGACGCGAACAGAGCGAGGGATGAATGGAGGTTAGAGGAGGGTGTTGGCACGCGTGGGAATGGATTATGGTGTCGTTTCAGACCTGCACAATATGCATTTTGGGGTCTGGGCTGAAACCTTCACATCACAGCCACACAGAGCTCCTGCAGTGGGGGAGGAGGAGTGTGGGATCCCCTAGACATTCAAGGCTTTCTATGGCCTACAACAATGGCCCACATTCTGGGTCCACAACCCACCTGGCCTTGTCTGATAAATGGTTTGGAAAGAGGACACTGAATTTCAATCCAGGATGCAATCCATGTGGCTTTGCTTTACAAAATATTGCTTTCACTTCTGTGAGAGACTTGTATTTAAAGCAAATGTCTTTAATTCATTTATTTTTTTTAATCAGTTTCTCCCAATATCCTAGCTCGGAATATTATGCCTTGCAAGTACTATGAAGTAACAACCTAAAGTTCATCCAATTTAGTATCCACACCCATTGAACTTTTTAGTATTTAGTATCACTTTGTTAGGGTTCTGTGTGTTAGACCACAGGACTCCAACCTGCAGCCTGCAAACTCAAAGAGTTCCTCTCTCATATAACTCTTTGAGTTTTCCAAATAAAAATGGAGAAAAATTGGAGCACTGTATTTACATCGAGGGCTACTCACAAATACATGCAAACATTTTTACAAACCAAATTCCATTTTTTTTATTTTTAAATATCATGCATCCTTTTGCTTTCTTTGAGTTCAGCTGAACAGAAACAAAAGCTAAGTAACGGATTTTGGACCTAGAGATGAACAATGAGTCAGCACACAACTTCAATTAATAGAGTTAAAACTGCTATAAGTGACCAGCAGATGGACTCTGACCTGAACCTTCAGAGTCACATAAAGACAATTACATTGTCAGTTTTCTGTCAACTAAAGGCCATTTCCGTTTATCTGTAATCACATGGAAAACTGTAGTAGTGTCTTCCAGAGAAGAGTCTTAAAATAATTTGATTAGTTTGTAAATGATTACCTTTTTGAATATAGCGCCACAACACATTAAAGAGCTGCTGCTGTTGTATCAACCTTCCTGACCTCTCAGGTCTTTTGGTTCTGGTCTGCTAGTCCAGAACCAAACACGGAGAAGCAGCAGTCAGCCGTCATGTTCCAACAACCCGTCTGGTTTTCTGGAAGAAACGTCCAGAAAACTGCAGAACTGTCGAAACACTGAGTTTTGTAAAATCAAGGGAAAAAAATCCATTTGTTTAGAATTGCCTTTGATTAATAATAAATGGAACATTGGTTAATTCCAGCCTGGATAACAAATTGTAATTACTTCTCTGTTTGCCACTGTGATGTAATATTTTTTTTGTCTGTTCATTGTGTTACATTTTTATCATTTAAAGCACTTTGAACTGAATTGTCTGGCTGCTCAAATGTGCTATGCAAATCATCTTTACTTGATTTAATTCCATCTCAGAAATATGCTCCACTTTGTGTTGTTTATCTCATAAAATCCAAATTAAGTGCATTGAAGCTTGTTATAAAATTTAAGAAAAATATGCAGAAAACAATTGTACAGTATGCTCATTTCTATGACTATATCCTTCCACCAATTAAATGTCTTCACTTCAAAAGGTACAATAGGATATTCTCTTTCTTCTGAACTGAATATGTTAAGTCTCACCGGCAATTTGTATTAAACCAACACTGAGCTTTTTGACATGATCTAAAACAAAACGTACTGATGTGGCACAAACAAGTAGTTGCCTCCGTTCTCTATAATTAAACGGCTTCATAATCTTTCAGGATTAAAAGGCCAACTAATGTCCAAAAAAAAAGAGGGAAAAAACCTGAAGAGGATTTGGTGAAATCAAAAAGGATTAATTACTTCTCATACTTTGCAAGGTTACAGTAATTGCTTTTATCCACTCGAACAAAAAGAGAATAAAATAATTGGCAGACACTTAATTAAAGGTTACAGCTTTGACATAATTGTGTAAGACAAGACAATTAAAAATCCTTTTATTTAACCAAGATACACAGGGAGTAATTTGTGTGCTTCGTTCTCTGGAGGGTTGGCAAGTGTCTGCTCCGTAAAGGATGGAAGGTATTTGGTAAACACCGAGAGGACAGTGAAGAAAAAGAAAAATGGACCACTGCATCATGGAAACGCTGTACTTCAGAGACGACCCATAAGGACAAAAACACTCATTAATGTCAAGGTTCTCACTGAGACCTCTGGCAAAGTCGAAGGGTGTAGCCCCAAAGGGTTTGTTACGATTTGTCACATTGACTATTTTGACAGGCTTTTTTGACAGTACAAATGTGGACAATTTAACTAGCATACAACATAAAAGGGACAGGAGAGGTTTAAACATCCACTGATGAAGTAAAGTGAACCCTTGTTTATCGCAGGGGTGACGTTCCAAAAACGAGGCGAAATCCGCGAAGTAGTCGGGTTTGTTTATTTATCATTTTTACAATGGGACGAAACCAATTATCAATACCTGTTTTCAGGATTTCAGCATTTTGTTTAAGAAATAAAAATAGAAATGCTTTAAATGCTGTAATATAACACGACATTGTTACTCACGCGCATTTCAGTTCCTCTGACTCTCTGCCTCTGGAGCTCAATTTTACTGAAGGCCTTGGTGCAGGTGTGTTTTTTTGAGAAGTCTTATGCTGTTTTCCTATAACGAAGATTAATTTATTCCGTAACGCCGCCCTACAGCCACGTAGCTTCTATCTTCATTTCTGGTATAGAACCATTAGACTAACTTCTGCCATAGTTAGGATTTTCCTCTGCCTTTTTGGCGCGTCCGCACGTGTCTTTGTCGGCGCAGAACCTTTTGTTGACATTATAGATTTTGTCGTGGAGAAATTTTGCAAACACGTAAATTTGCCAAGCCGAACACATTATGAGCTGGACAGAGACGAGAGACGGAGGAGATTGAAAATCCTCGAAACAGGGAGGCCATGAAAGACGAAGCGCGTTACAGGGAGGATTCACTGTAAGACTAATTGCTGCGCCCAGATATCGCCTGTATTTCGTAGAAATGACTTTCTCTGTGGCAGCTGCTCTTTAAGTCAGCATTTTTGTCAAATTTACAAAGAAGATGCCATTAATGCATCAATCAAATCAATCAGAGTCTGTCATGTTCAACCGCGGTGGGGAATCTGTGCTCCTTTTACACCAGCTGAGTCTCAATAATATAACAATTCAATCACATATATTCTTACATACATGACCACAGTTTTTGATGCCTGAAAAAGTCAATTCTGGAACATTATTTACTTAAAACAACATTTCTTGATTTGTGTAAGAAAATAGATAAACCGCAGTATGAAGATTCTCTTTTCTTTTTTCTTTTACATTGTCTATAAAAAGCTTTTCAGCACAGAGCTCTAATAAATTCACAACAAGGTGAGAAAAATCTGCACCAAACAGCAAAAACAACTGAAATGCTGTAATTAGTAGTGCACACATTGTAACACAGAATTGGAAAGAACAAGCAAATAATTTAAAAAAGCAACAAAAAAGTAAGTATATTTGTTTTAAAAACCTCCACCATGGAAAGTCTCTGTAAAAAAGAAAAAAGGTCTTGTGACAAAAACGTTGCTTTGTCAAATATCTACCTCAGCTTAAACAAGATATTTAAATAAACTGGTGCTGTTGGTTGGCACAGTGTAATACTTCTAATTTTGCCAACAAATTACAATGGTACCTTCAAAGGCAAAAACAAAAACAGTTCTGAACCTATTCTGTCAGAACCTCTTTAAATTCAGAAAACTCCATACGTCTCTCTCTCTCTCTCTACTGGAGTGCTTGAATATGACGTGACTCCATGTCTGAGGGATCTAGGTCAGACTTAATCAAACGTCAGACTTTCAACCCAAATGACTGATTCAGAGAGCAGTCATCACTCAGATCAGGCTTCATATGAGCTAGTTTCTGACTCAAGTGTCTCACTTTTCTTTTTCTTCTTTTCTTTGCTCTAATGGACGGCAGCATGGTTTGCCCCTCAGGTGAGTCTGTCAAGGTAATATTCCTCAGATATCTCTTGATTAGTTGTCATTTCATATCCATTACATCAGTTTTCATCAGACGTTTTGATCGTCATTACTAATTGATAAAGGATGAGGCTTTTTTTCTTCTTTATTTTTTTACTTTGACTATATGGATTATAGTACTTCCAGTACTGCACTCAACAAAAACAACTGTAAGGGAAAAAAGAAAACTTTGGAGAAATTAGAAAATGACATTTTGTCAGTGGGACAGTTTGAAGAGACCAAAATTTAATATAACGTTTACTGGATCCAATGAAGACAAGTAGAGAATTGAGATTTAGCTCCACGTTTTGATTATTTTTTTTCCATCCATCCATCCATTTTCTTCCGTTTATCCGGGGTCGGGTCGCGGGGGCAGCAGCTTCAGAAGGGAGGCCCAGACTTCCCTCNCCAGGCCAGCCGAGAGACATAGTCCCTCCAGCGTGTCCTGGGTCTTCCTCGGGGCCTCCTCCCGGTGGGACGAGCCCGGAACACCTCACCAGGGAGGCGTCCAGGGATCAGTGCCTCCAAATCCGAGGCCATGGTCTTGAGCCGGAAAAGGGTAGAGTGCCTTCTCCGGGTCAGGGGGGTCGTCCTGCCTCAAGTGGAGGAGTTTAAG
>CAEGAF010186257.1:0-10084 GCA_903067075.1 Micropoecilia bifurca | reverse complement strand
GGGTTTGATTATATAAGTTATACTTCTTCATACTCCTTTTCAGACTCATAATCACCGATGTGAAGCGTCTTCAAGAAAGTTACGATGTACTATGTGTTTAAATTACACTATTGGTGAAAGGTTTGTCTGAAATAAATGATCAACACAGTTAAAACATAACGGCGCCGCGGGTCCAGATGCGACGCCCGTGGCGTGTTTGGGCCAGAACCCGGTCGGTACCTGATGGTGACCTCGGCCTCGTCCCACTGGACCTTGGCGGAGCCGCTGCCCTCCTTGGCGACGCCCAGCAGCGTGGCGTGGCGTCCCGTCTGCCTGTGGACGCAGCGTCCGCCGACGCGCAGCCCGCCGTCGGCGCCGCCCATCACGGCCAGCGCCGGCCACACGTCGCAGCACAGGCTGCGCAGGTGCGGCTCGGCCAGGTCCGCCGGGCCGTGCTGCCGGCCGCGCCGCCCCCGCTCCTCCTCCGCCCTGGGCGGCGCGCCGTCGGGGCTCTGGGCGTCCTGCTCCTCGCGGCTCTGCGCCGAGCGGCTCTTCCTCAGCCGCTGGCCGCCGCCGCCTGGCCCCGCCCCCCCCGCGGCGGCGGCGGCGTCGCGGAAGCAGGGCTTGATCTTGTGCAGCCGCTGGATGATGGCGGCGTTGATGCGCGGCGTCCAGCGGTCGGTGCGGTGCAGGATGCGCACCAGCTGGGCCGTGGCCTCCACCAGCACCGTGGGGGCGGGGCTGCAGACGGGGTCGCCGGGCAGCAGGTCGCGCGGCGTCCCTCGCATCTGCATGTCGCAGATCTTCACCTGCAGGGCAGACAGGAAGCGTCAGGGAGGGAGCCACTTCCTGTCAACGTTTGGACTCTGAGTGAAGTCGCCCCCCCACCTTCTTCAAACCAGACAAAATGGGTGTGAAACGTTTGTGCTACGATTGTGCAGCAAAAATTTTCGTTTGCGCTGCTGTTATTTTAAAGATATAAATAAATGTTTCTAGAGGTCATCCGAGGTCAACCAGCCCCCCCCCCCTTCTTCAAACCAGACAAAATGGGTGTCAAACAACTCGGCTACGCTTGTGCTGGTTTGTGCAGCAAAGATTTTCGTTTGTGCTGATTTGGCTTTGAAGATATTAACCCTCCGAAGTCGGCACTGACACGTCTAAATGTGCAGTACCATAATTCTGCCACACGTGGCGCTATCTGAAAAATTTCAACGGTTTCTCAAAGGGGAGACGTCGCAGTTTCCAGCAAGTAACGGGTTAATAGGGAAACTTCACAGCTGCAGCTGCAGAGAGTGAAATTAATCCGGGTCACTCGGTTAATAGACGGTATATTTCAGAGATAACTTGCTGGATATTGAAAGTTCCTGTTGTTATGGATACATGGGTAAGTAAATCATCTCACAGGACATTTAAAGAAATACAGTTAAAATAAGGAAGATATTTTTAGGCAGACACTCAAAACTCGGGTGTAAGAGGTAATGAAAGTGTAAAGGTTAAAAGGTCAACCAGCCCCCCCACTTTTATGAAATCCAACTTTCTTTACATCTTTAAAATGACAGCAGCGCAAACGAACATTTTTACTGCACAAACGTTTGACACCAATTTAGTCTGATTTGAAGAAGGTGGGGGGGCGACTTCACTCAGGTCCGTCTGGACTCTGAGGGCGGCGGCGGCGGCGGCGGCGGCGGCGGCTACCTTCTCTCCCGGGTTACTGCTGTAGAACATGACACAAGGAAACAACTCGGCCGCGTCGACATCCTCAAACGCCAACTTCGGCTCCTGGAGGAGGGAGAGAGGAATAAATGAAGGACAGGAAACGAGGGAGGAAGGAACAGGATACGAAACGAGGAAACGTCAGGAAAGAGGATAAACGTCAGGAGGGAATCAGACGGGAACGAAGCAACACGGACATCCAGAAGGAACCGAGCGACTTTCCCAGTGCGGCGCAGAGCCGCTCTCTGCGCCGCACTGGGAAAGTCGTGTGGAAGGAAGAGCGTTTCCTGGCCTCTCCGTTCTTGCTGAAGCAGACGGTGCGGGCCTCCATGTCCAGCACGCAGGTGACGGAGTCTCCCTGCGTGAAGCTGCTGAGCGCCAGCGCCTGCTCGCCGTTGTGGTACAGGTTGCCGCTGTAGGCGCGGTACAGCCACATGTCCGCCGTGGTGCGGTGGTTGAAGTCGTGGACGGGCCAGCGCGACACGCCGACGCACGTCCCCTCGTTGCCGCGGTTCTCCTTCGCCACGTGGAACTGCGGCAGGGACAGGCGGCGGTTAGCGGGCGTTTCCCAGGCGGCTCCAGGCGTTTTCCAGGCGATTCCAGGCGGTCACCTTCCACTGGTAGCATCCGGAGGAGATGCCGGCGGAGGCCAGGCCGTAACCTTTGCCCCCGCTGCCGTGCGTCAGGCCCTGGCCGTTCTCCACCACGCAGCACTGCGCCTTCTCCGGGTCGAACGACACTTCCTGGACCGGGAGGCTCTCGTCCTCCTCCTCCGTCTCGCCCTGGACAGCGAGCTGGACGTCAGCGTCCCGCGTCCGGCTGGGGGACGGGGGTCGCCGTGACGACGGCTCACCTGCAGCTTCAGCTCCTGGAGCTTCTCCTTGATCTGGATGGAGTGTTTGGCCTGAGCGACCGGAGCTTCCCACATGCAGTCAGACAGCAGGGAGAAGAGACGGTCCACGACCTGGAGGATAGGGGGACGGGGGGGGAGACAGAGGGACAGAGACAGAGGGACAGAGACATTAGGACGAATACATCAGGACAGACAGACACAGACATTAGGACAGGAAGATAAACGGTCAAAGACAGAAGAGAAAAGAGAAAGACCAAAGACGAGACAGAAGCAGAATGAAATCCTCAGCTCATGGACAGACAGAGTCCCACAGTGTGTCCCCCGCGGTCGTCTCCTCGGCGTCCCCTACCTGGGTCAGCTGGTCGTCCTCCATGTTGGCCTCGCAGGCCGGAAGGACGGCCTCCAGGACATGCAGAGCCAGCAGGCGGGTCCTCATGTTCCCCACCAGAGGGACGCCTGCAACATGTCACACGTCACTGTCCACACTGTCCACTCGTCACTGTCCACTCTGTCCACTCGTCAGGCGCACCTGAGCAGCACTTCTGAGCGGCGATGTTCAGCAGGACCTCGGTCCATTTGGGGGACGCCATCTTGGACTGGATGGCCTTGGAGGACACCACCCTGCGCAGGAAGACCAGGAAGTCCCCGAGGTGGAGCTCTGCGGTTTGCTGCTTCCGGACCAGAGCTGGACAACAGAGACCCATTCAGCACCACCCAGAGGACGTTCAGCACCACCCAGAGGACATTCAGCACCACCCACAGGACATTCAGCACCACCCAGAGGACATTCAGCACCACCCACAGGACGTTCAGCACCACCCACAGGACATTCAGCACCACCCAGAGGACGTTCAGCACCACCCAGAGGACGTTCAGCAGTCTGGAGACCGTCTGCTGTGCAGGACGGTCGTCAGCGGGAGACAAAGGTCTCCAGGTGACGACCAACCTGAGCCCTTAGTCCAGTTTTTACCAAAACCTGGAGACGACCTTCAGGTTCTGGTGGTTTTACCATCTTCTACCAGCATGATTAGCCTCAGCGAATCATTTTTATCCAAATATTATAAATTTTAATATTTGGTGATGATTAAAGGGCCGGTATCACCCAGGACTGACTTTTCTGAGCTTTCCATCCTGTTGTAATGAAGCGAACCTGGAGTGTTGCTGTCAGTCATTCACGTTTGAGAAACCCTTTAATCTCCATGGCAACCATTCAGCTGTGTGAAACACCTGGGTGGACCTAGCTCCACCTAGCTCCACCTAGCTCCACCTAACTCCGCCTAGCTCCACCTAGCTCCCCATGGCTCCCCTTTCGCAAGACAGTAGCTCCTCCCCACTCAGCTCCTGCAGACTAGCTAGCAGCGATTAGCAAGCGCCTGGTGGAGCTGCTGAGCTGCTCCTCAGAGCTGGTAGAAACATCGTTAAAGGGTTAATAGAGGAGCCGTGTTGGGACGACTTCCTGGAGGCGGAGCTTCAGAAAGAGCAGGAGCTTCTTAAAGACACAGACGGCCAATTACAAGGTGTTAAATTGCAAAAGTCAAACTTCTTTGAAGACATATTTGATATAAAGGTCATTTTTATAACAACTCAAGGTAATTAAGTGGCTTGACTGCCATAAAATGTGTGCATAGAAAATACATAATACTGTCCCTTTAAGGGAGATGTTGAACCAATCAGGTTGTTTGGTGGCAGCTAGTTCTGGGCCGTTTTTCTCCAGGACAAAAGGTAAGATCTTATTATTTAAGCCCTAAAAATAACCAGCCCAGATGCTTAATGACTGCTTTAGTCAGACAGAAATAATACATTTCAGCAGATGCCTTTGTGTAACAGTTACATTGAATTATATTTGAACAAACCTGAGTCTCACACTGGCTGTTTAATGGATCCAGAGGTATTTCTGTCATTGTTTAGTGCCGTTTACATCAGAAAGCTGAATTCAGATGGAGGCGCCTGTCAGGCTGAATCTCACCTCTGAAGTCCTTCTTGTCGGAGTCGGGGCCGTCGTCCGGGTCCTTCCCCGGCGCCGGCCGGCCGCCTCCCGCCTGGGCCAGCAGGTTCTTCAGCTGGCTGCACAGCAGGTCCAGCAGCGCCTGCACCACCTTGGGACTCAGTTTGTCTGCGTAGGTCCTGCAGGGACAGACAGGGCGGAGGGTCAGAGGCGCCGCGGCGGCGCTGCGGCGGCGCTGCGGCGTTACCCGGTGCTGATGGCCAGGATCTGCAGCAGGCGGGTGGAGGCCACCTTCAGGGCGGTGCTGAGCTGCGACACGCCCGGCCTCTGCAGCAGCTGCAGCGGCCGGCCCAGCATCGTCTCGGTGCCGCAGAGCTGCGACAGCACGTCCAGGAGGCCGCTGGAGACGGCCAGGGACACGTCCACGGGCTGGTAGCGCACGCTCAGCGCAAACACCGTCACCAGCAGGAGGCGCTGCTGGGCCTCTGCAGAGGAGGAGGAGGAGGAGGAGGAGGAGGGTCAGACTCAGGCCTGGGCCACATTATTATTATTAAAGTTTATTTGATAGGGACAGACACACATTTACATAGACAAACTGAATGAAACATCATCCATGTTAGCATCATGGTGCCATAGCAACAGCTAATTCGCAGCACTTGTCCCTAGATGGGCTTTTTAAAAAAAATAACTCTAAAAATTGAAGTGAAATCATTTGAAATAACACAACATAATATATACAAACAGAGAAGTGTAAAAAAATTAAAAATGAGTACAGGTCTGTTTTTGACATAACCAGAGTTTTGTTTGATTTTTGAACATACTAAAACTGGTTGCAGACTTTAAATGAACAGGAAGTGAGTTCCAAGCTGCAGATCCTCTCACAGACTCAGCACTTTGAGCAAAAGTGGTTCTTCGAAAGGAAACCTTACAATTTCCCTCCAAAGCTGCTCTGGTAGATCTGCTACTGCCCTGCAGTCTCTGTATGCAATCGCTTAATGGTATTGGTGCTAGTCCATTTAAACATGATAACATTTAAACAAATGCCAAATTTAGCCAAAATGCGACAATGATGGAATCTAATTGGCTTTTGATGTAAAACCTTTAAGGCACGATTATAAAAACTTGCTAGTGGTTTGAGAGTAGTTTGATTAGTCTGAGACCAGACTTGGTCTGATGATCTTAACACAGAGATCGATAATGAAATATGGCAAACTATTCTAGAATGCATTCACACATCATCAATTTGTGCCCGACATAGAATTATTCAGTGTAAAGTCGTCCACTGGTCCAGGAGCAAACTGGCTCGAATCTTTCCAGACGTGGACTCAAGCTGTGTGAAGTGTGTTTGGGCCCAGCCACTCTTGGTCATATGTTTTGGTCATATGTTCCTCCCTATTTCAGCTTAGTAAATCTGTTTTTGACTCACTTTCTGTAATCACCTCGACCACAGCACAGCCCTCTGCACTCTCTGCTCTATTTGGGATTCTCCCAAAACCCAGTTACTGCCATCCCATCATGCTGACCTTGTGGCCTTCCTCACTCTACTGGCTAGACATATCATACTGATGCATTGGAAGAATCCTCTCCCACCCTCACATTCTCGTTGGATAAATGATGCCATTTCATTCATGAAACTGGAAAAAAACTAGGCAAACTGTCAAAGGCTCTGAAATCACATTTTCAAGAATCTGGTCACCGTTTCTGGACCATGTAAGGTCTTTGACACTCGATGTGACCCCATGAGTGGTGCTCCCCTTACTTGCTAGTTGTAATGCCATACACCCTTTATCTAAGTCTTAGAACAATTTTAGTAGCACAGAATACATTAAGCCCTTTAAGTGCCCCGTTTAATTTGTATTTTATTTTCTTTCTGTTACCTCTGCTTGTTTATTTTTTAGTTATCTACTTTTTATCCATGTACTCAGAAACACTGATTTAGAAGGTTCCCTGCTTTAATACTCCTGATTCAGCTAATGCAGTGTTTCTCAATTCCAGTCCTCAGGCCCCTCTGCCCTGCATGTTTTAGGTGTTTCCCTTCTGCTACACACCTGAATTGAATCTGTGGGTGATTAACAGGCTTCTGCAGCACTTAATGATCATGCAATCATCTGAATCAGCTGCTCTGGAATAGAGGCACATCTAAAACATGCAGAGCAGGGGGACTGAGGACTGGAATTGAGAAACACTAAGCTAATGGCAGTTCAGCAAATGCCTGATAATCAGCCATCAATTAAAATCAGCTGGACTGAAGCAAAGACACACCTGAAAAAAACAAAACAAAAACAGTTCATACCTCTGCTATCTGGGTACAGGCTTTGGTTCTTTTATGGAGCAGAAACCAACTCTTCTCAAACCTAAAGAAAGATGAGAACAGTTTTTTCCATCCGAACAATCAGTGTCTGCTTTACAGAGACCAATCAAATCAAGGTCCCAATGGGTCAGAACGCTTTCACCCAATCAGATCAGTGCAAAAATAAACAGCCCGTTGTGCATGTCAGAGAGGGACAACCAGGGAATTACAGACGCATAGAATCTCTACTTACCTGTTCAAAATGTCAAGTCCTGCACCTAAAAATGGAAAACCTTCTTCCAACCTGAAAGAAAGATTGACAATGTTTTAGTGACAAGAGTCCAGGAAACTAGGTTCTACATCCAACACACACTTCAACACACAAGATAGGCTGGTAGAAATGGTGTTGCTAATCATAATCATACCTCATGGAAGTTTGTAGTTATGAATCACTACTTTAAAAGTTTCTGGAGACATTTGTATACTTACACAAATTCAGAGGTATGTGACAGATTCTCCATTTATGTATTGCAGGGAATATTTAGTTTTAACCAATTGTGACACGAGATGTACTTTTAGCCCTAAAATGCATTTTGTGTACTTTGAATGTCTACGAGTGCAAAAAAATGTAAATTTATTCTCTCCCAGTGCAGCATAGATATCTTTATATTCTCTCTGGGTTACATTTTTTCAGTCTGTTAATTTTTCTCCATTTGCTATAATGTTTTTCTTGTCTATGATGTGATTGCATTTGCTGTGGAACTGCTAAACAAGGTCATGACTGATCAGTTTTGTGCTAACTTTTTTCTTTTCTGCAATTTTGTAGTCCAAGTTCAGTCATGCTGAAGTTACAAGTAGTCAAGTCAAAATGTTCAGTTTTAGCTTGTATTAATGCACAAGATTCCATACATCGTCCAACATTAGATCCTGTTGGAAATCCCAACTTGGTTATATTTTTCTCAAGAACGTCTCCAGGTCTGTGGGGAAAATCAGGATGGATGAGAGCTTCAGTAACCTCTGCCAGTATCAAGAGTGATTTTCTGTCTGCGTCTGATTGAGGGTCAGTTCCTCCTCTATGGAAATGAGGGAAACAGCAAAGCTCCAAGTAATGCTAAAATGACAAAAAAAGATTTTAGACATTAATTTTGTGTGTTGATAATTACATCCTAGCCATTGGTTTGATCCTCTACTGCATGTCCTGGATATAATTATTTGGTTTTGTTTTTATTGTTTGTCTTGGGGAACACAGAACCCAAATCCATTCAGTAACATTCTTGACGCTTGTTAGTGAAGTCTAAATTATGTGAAGCTTTGTTTATTTCATTCATTTTGTAGTAGCATTAATATTTTAAAAGATATTTGATATGCATGGGCAGTATAGCTAAACTACACTCCATAATGCAGGTAGTTAGTATGGATGGAGAGAGTGACACCATTGTGATGCATTTGTTTGAATGTGTGGTTCTTCATTCTCCTGTTCTGTGTCAGACTCTGGTTCCAACATGTATGGTTGGACGGGTAAGTCTTCTGTTGTTAACGTCTTTAATAAGCCCTAGAATCAATAGTTTATCTGCCAGTAGATAATCATATCGCTGCCATCAACCTACAAATATGGCTGAGCGGCATGTAGAGGAAACGCTCTGAGACCTGGAGGGCATGAAACGTCTCGTTCACATGGAAAAAATGCAACAAAACAAGTTGCTCCAAAGCAACAGCATCAAGGAATTCAGACCAACACACTGCAGTTCTACTTTACAGACCATAAGTGAATGAATTACCTGTTAAAATAAAGCATGATATCCACTTCAAGTAAAATGGTTTTTTACTTGTATAGTGCTTTATCAATTCCAGAGGACCCCAAAGTGCTTCACACTACAGTCACACACACACACACACACACACACACACACACACACACACACACACACTCACACACACACACACACACACACACACACACACACACACACACACACACACACACACACACACACAGACACACAGATGGTGGCTACCTACTGCCCAGTGCAGGCTGCCATGAACCGGCGCCACCGTCAGTAAAGTAATACAACTTCTTAATATGCAATTATTTTTACCAACAGATGAACTGAAACTAATGAGAGGATTGTTGTGTTTTCTACTGTGTGAGATTGTGCAACTGCAAAAAAAGATTTTATTACTAAATATTTCCATTAATACATAATACAAGTTGAGGGGACAATTTATGAAGATCACAAAACTGGACCAGTGATATTCCATATAACACAGTGCGGTTGTGACCTAGACACAAACAAATCCACAGATTACATGTCACCTGGGTTTCCTCTTGATCTTGGTGTCTTTTGACATGTCACCCAGGGTCCTGAAGCTGAAACAGAACAAACAGTGAGATGCAGACCAGCAGCACAGGGTCATGTCTTCTGCAAAAGATTCAGGGACGATTTTTGTTACAGAGAAAAGATTCAAATCATTTTCTAGACCAGTCAACAACAAAACAATCGAGCCTAAAAGTTACAATCTGAAATACCTTCTTACTAAGCAACGTTAATCTGTGCTTTCTACTTTGTTTCACTAAAATATGGTATATTTAATGTACAGCTAAGCAGGTAAAAGAAAAGTGACAGTTTTCAGCAACAGACGCCACAACTCCAGCCTTCAGGGACAATTAAAATGTTTGTAAAAACGAGATATAAGACAAACTCCGTAACCTCTAAAAATAGTTTGACAAATTAAAACTCAGTTTTGTTAAATCGGGGATAAAAATGTACCATAATGCACCAGGTTTCAGCCGCTGGACGGTGACGTCATTTCATGCTCGTCACATGATGGTCAGCTGAGACCAATAACTACAGACTGCGACCAAAACACCACATAGAAAAACAACTAGGTAACATTTGTTCCAGTTTAATGCGGACAGTGAACCACAAACATGGCGTCATAGGAAATGTGCTACTTAAACTACTACAGTCTGACTGCGGCTGTTTCTACATTATCTAGAATATCCAAAACATCATGTTGTGTCCATGATGAAAAGAAGCGACACACCTGGTTGAGAAGTCCTGTTGGACCATCTGAAGTCTTTCTCTAAAATTTTCAAACATTTCTACCGGATTTCAGGGTCAGATTTGTTCCTGTGAGGAAAATCCACCGAGCTGTGAAGCTTCTTCTTTTCCGTTTAGTTCTGTAACCTCCAAACCAGGGAGGGACGCTACTGCCACCTGCTGCTGCTTCTTCTTCTTCTTTTGTTTTATGGCGGTTGGCAAACAGCTTTAAGGCGCATTACCGCCACCTTCCAGGTTGGAGT
>CAEGAF010186248.1:0-17193 GCA_903067075.1 Micropoecilia bifurca | reverse complement strand
TGCATTTTGACCTGCTTCTATTTTCCGCCGCAACACGCAAACGTCCTCATTCACTCAGTGCGTTATAGTTACACATCACTTAGGGTTTGTTGCTGCGCAGAGTGAAGGAAAGACGAGACCAGCTGGACAGACAGGCTGAGAAATGAGATGCAGGTGATCAAGTAACATAGCCAATGATCGGCCAATCACCGATCATCACCGATTTCACGAAAATGCTTCATAAGTTGAGGAGAGATTTGTGTGGTGTTTCTATTCCTGGGTGTAATGTCTCTTTAAAGTTGTCAGCTTATGCTGATGATCTAATAGTTTTTGTAAAAAAGCAAGAAGATATTGATGTTTTAGTCAACACTGTTTTTATTTTTGGCCGCATTTCTTCTGCTAAAATAAACTGGAGAAAGAGTGAGGCTATAGCTGTTGGGAGTCGGCTGGGGGATCAACTCAGTCTGCCTGGAGACCTAATATGGAGGTCTCAAGTATTTAGGCGTCTTTCTGAGTAATGAAACTTTTGTTGGAAAAAATTGGGAAAATGTATTAGATAATGTTAAGGGTCGACTTTTGGATGATCCTGTGGAATATGCTGCTTGTTTAGGGATTAAATCTGTAAGGTTTGTTAGGTTGTTAGGTTTGTTTGGGGGGCGTTAAGCTTCCCCGACTGGGAGCTTAACGCTGAATGTGACAGGCAGCCAATCAGAAAGCGCGGATTCTCCGCCTGCTTTCTGAGGGGAAATTACCGAGGGGAATCCCAAACAGCTGAAACTGCACAACGCTTAGCCTGGCGGCGGGGCTAGCAAAGCATTGGCGGGCTGCCATGCTCATAATACACTGGGGGAAACCCTGATGTTTGTTGTAACTCTCAATCAAAGCAAATTGAATGGACGCAGTGACACAGTATGGAGAACTCATTTCTCCCTTACACCTGATGTCAAACCTGAATGGAAATCGTTGTATAAACCTCCATTACTGAAAAAACATGCAGATTTTCATGGTATTGTAGCTGTTAACTCATTTGTTTCTGTTATTAATCCTGCTGTAGGAGAAAAATGTCCATTTTGTGAAGAGGGAAACAGTGTTTCACTGTTTTTTTGACTGTATTCATCTGTCAGCTCTTTTTGTACTTTTGAGAACTATTTTCAGCAGGTATGGTGAAGTTTTCACTAAACAGGTTTTTATTTGTGGTGTTAAATTCACACGCCAAAAAAAGCGAAAATGTCAGTTGATGAACCTTTTGTTAGGACAGGCTAAAATGGCCGTGTACATAAGTAGGAAGAGGAAGGTAGAAGAAGACTTGAATATTTATGTGGTTCCTCTATTTGTTAACCTGGTTAAATCTAGGTTATTGCTTGAATTTAATTTTTATAAATCAGTGTCAGATTTAGATACTTTTTGTAACACATGGCGTTATGGAGAAGTAATTTGTAGTGTAGTAGAAGAAGAAATTATGTTTGGAAGGGTGTTAATGTAATGTATTGTGTGGATTATAGTTTTTGTGTTGTGTTTTTCTTTTGTTTTTTGTATTGTTACATATTTTGTGATATGTCGGATTATTGAAAAATAAATGATCTATTAAAAATCTCTCTCTCTCTCTCTCTCTCTCTCTCTCTCTCTCTGTCAGGGATCCCGTCTGTCTTCACGGTGGCCTGGATCGTCACCCGGATCAACCTGGAGGACACCAGGTGAGTTTGGACGGCCATCACACCTGGTGAAATGAATTTGATTCAGACTTCAGGGAACTTTTGAAAACGGTTTGTGTTTGTTGTTGTCAGGTGCTGGGAGATAAACGATAATCCTGTTCCTGACCGGCTGATCAACTGGCCCATCATGGCGTCCGTCATCGTGAGATTTACTTATTTATCTTTTTAAAGGTTTTTAGACCTTTACCTGCTTGAAATGTATTTTCTGACAGCTCTCCTCCTGCACTATTTAAATGTCTGCTTTTGTTCTCTTAAAAACTGTTTTTATATATATTTTACACTATAAAAAATAACTTGTTTATGTAATAAAAGCTTTGTCTGTGTCTGTGAAGATAAACTTCCTGCTGTTCATCAGCATCATTCGGATCCTGGTGCAGAAACTACGCAGCTCACACATCGGAGGAACCGACCAATCACAGTACAGGTACTGTAAAAATCATTTTCATCATTAAACTCAGCTGGATTTCATTGTTCTGAGTTTGTCCTGTCAGTGTTGGAGTTCCAGCTGTAGTTCCAGCTGTAGTTCTTGTTGTAGTTCCAGCTGTAGTTTTTGTTGTAGTTCCTGCTGTAGTTCCTGCTGTAGTTCCAGCTGTAGTTCCTGCTGTAGTTCTTGTTGTAGTTCCAGCTGTAGTTCTTGTTGTAGTTCCTGCTGTAGTTCTTGCTGTAGTTCCTGTTGTAGTTCTTGTTGTAGTTCCAGCTGTATTTCCTGCTGTAGTTCTTGTTGTAGTTCCTGCTGTAGTTTCCTTGTTTCTGACCTGCTGTCAGGCGGTTGGCCAAGTCCACGCTGCTGCTGATCCCTCTGTTCGGAGTAAACTACATAGTTTTCTTCTACCTGATGGAGCCGGATGATGATACGCTGAAGCAGATCAAGATCTTCTTCGACCTCGGACTCGGCTCCTTCCAGGTCAGGAAACGTTTTCAGAACCTTTAAGAATCCAAATAACTGGAGTTTAAACACTAATTTAAACTCTTTAAGATTTTTGTGTCTGTTATTATTATATTTTTGTTTTAACAATTTATGAATTTTGTTTTAATTGTTGACTGTGTTCAGCTGGACATGAGGAGCAGAAAACAGACAGAAAAGAAAATTTAACTAACTACGGTTGCACCGATTTATCAGCCAGCCGATTTATCAATGCCGATTTCCTTGATTTTAGGAGATCGGACAATTTTTACACATGAAGCCGATCTTAT
Organism: Micropoecilia bifurca; assembly: GCA_903067075.1. Taxonomy (NCBI): domain Eukaryota; kingdom Metazoa; phylum Chordata; class Actinopteri; order Cyprinodontiformes; family Poeciliidae; genus Micropoecilia; species Micropoecilia bifurca. The sequence goes on along the minus strand of CAEGAF010186248.1, from coordinate 14,308 downwards.
CCAGCTCGGTCTAAGAATCAACCACTGTCCTCTTCTGTTGTTCTGTGTGTTTCAGGGCCTCATCGTCGCCGTCCTCTACTGCTTCCTCAACAGCGAGGTGAGACTTCCTGACCACTTCCGTCTGTGGAAACGATTCAGTCCGTCAGCAACTCTCCTCTCCCCTCCTCCTCTCTGCAGGTTCAGGCGGAGCTGCGTAGAACATGGAGGAGTTTATCTACGAAGCGCTGCGTGTTGCAGGACTACAGGCTCCGCCGCCTGTCAGCGAACCACACCAGCACTCAGTTTCCCAGAAACACCCGGGCCCAGTCCATCCTGCAGACCGAGACCACCATGCTCTGACCAGAACCGGCTGGAAACCCAAACGTTTAAACCAACAGCCGGGCTCTGTACCACAGCGCCCCCAGCTGGGGGAGAAACCACATGTCAATCAGAGAGAAACTGACTGGAAGAAAAACCAAGAAAGTGATAAACATGGAAACACCTGTTTGCATTGACCTTTAACCTCACTGGAAGGTTTTTCCCACCTGGATACTTCAGCTCGCAGCAGGTCCCTCCTCACTTAACGTCATTGTAAAAATGTTTGAAAGTGAATGAATTTTTAGTTTCAACAGAATAATATTACAGTAAAAATATGGAAACTTGTACAATTCTTAATGGAGAAGAAAAACAAGAACTATAAGTACAGAAACAGCTGCTCCTCTGAAACTTCATATCTAAGAAGGAGCAATAATTAAACGTGAGAGAAGGCCGGAGGAGGAGCATCGAGGTCACTGGTCAGCGAGGTCACTGGGCAACGGGTCGTTACGGAGGATGAAACCTGCAGTCAGACTGATCTGAGCTCATACATCTATGTGAGGGAACGATAGTTTGATTCTTTTACCTTTAAATCTCTCTCACTCTCACTCAGTCTGCTCTCGGCTCCTTCAGCTGCACAACAGTATGGAAATGGTGAAAATGTGCTTCACCTGGTGGAACAGAAACGACACAATACTAAACTCCACCAATGGTGGAAGGAAACACATCAGGCCTGGAGGAGGATCTGTGGTGCTGTGGGCTTGTTTCTCTTTCCAAGTTGATTGTAATTCCTGTTTCTGAACAAACTTTTGGCTTGTTTCCTTTTTTTAAAGCACAGAATGAAACAAAACTTTACCTTTCAGGTTTAAATACTGTAAATCGTCTCTGATTCCAGGATCTTAAAATGTTTTATTATAAATATTTTGATACACCCAGAATTTAATAAATCCTCCTCCTAGTGGCCATTATGGGTATTACTGGTAAAAAACAGCTCCTGCTATTGTTTAGCTTTTTATGCATTAAATCCAGTATAAACCAGCAGCGTTTTAAAAAGTCAGGATGTAAAAATCATGTTTCACAAAATGAATTTAATTTACTGGAAAATATGATAGAAAAATCCTCCAAACTGCAGCAGATATGAAGTTATTACGACATTTATGCATCATAAATTCATAGAACCTGCTTTGTTTATGGCGTCTGTTATGTTTGAATTATTTTTTATAAGTTTTATTTTAAATGGCTTCATCTATGGGGCCGGTTATTACAGCCAGGTTTTTATTTTTATATCATTTTTCAATCTTATGGCTCGTTTGGATCTAAATAAATGAATGAAAATGATTTTCCTTCTTTGCAAAATGGACTCGATGTTTATAATGTTTTTAATCTACATCATATTAAACATTGATGTATAAAATTATGGACGCTTTAGACACAATGTAAACAGCTGAATTCTTTTATAAAAACCTAATATAAAGTCTGGGTTTTTTTTATTGGTTTTCACTTAGTAACAATTACTGAAACTTTGTAAAATTTAATGTTTGAAAACAATCTGATTTCAGATTGAATATTATTAAATATTTATGTTCTGAAATGATTTTTAATCTAAATAAATATATTAGCTCATTTTTCAGAGATTCATTATACACAGTGTTGATATTTCAACTTATTTTTGAATTTTAATAATTATCAGACAGTCGCTGTATCCGTTGCTAACTGTTAGCATCAGGCGCCTGCAGCTGCTGTCAGATTTTCCTCAGAGTAAAAAGAACATGATAGTTATTGTACTTTTTATTATTTTCCCCATTTGCTGTTTACGAAATTGTGGGGAAAAAATAAGGATGGTGTTTTGTGTATCAGCTCATCTGTGTGAAGCTGTGTGAGGACAGAGTCCATCCTAAACCTGAATGTTGTTGGTCCGTTTAGTTTGTTTGGCTCTTTGTGAGGTAAAGGTGAAAATGTCATGAAGCTGAAAATGAACAACTGGACCTTTGACCCTGATGCAGTTCTGTGGTGTGCAGGGTCAGTTCTGGCTGTTTTTGTGTGTGTGGTTTCGGGAACTGACCGGCTGACGGGTCGCCTCACCAATTCTCCACTGACATCTTCCACTCGGAGAGTTAAACAGTAAAATCTGTTTGTCAAAGAGAAGAAATGAAGCAAACGTCGCTTCACGTCCTGGAATCAGCGACTTCCTCCTCACACGGGTGGCTTTGCTTCTCTGTCTTTATTATTTGGTATAATTTGTTAACGTGTGTGTGTGTGTGTGTGTGTGTGTGTGTGTGTGTGCGTGTGCGTGTGTGTGTGTTGTCGTGCGCTCAGTTGGGTCTTGTGTGCGTCGCGTTCTGTGGCCCATCAGTTCGGTTCGGTTTGTGTTGGTGTGAACAGAGGCGTTGACATCGTACCTGCGGCCTGAAGCAGCACTGAGCCCAAACAGTCAGTGAAAGTTTTTCTGAACTCCTTCACTTTCCTGTTCAGCTGTAATAACTAAACATCTGGATTTCTGCACCGCTGGGCAGCTGAAAGGTTGGATTTATGATGTGATGCTAAAAATCCTTCTGGGGTTTTTCTTTATTGACTTTGAACATGAATAGTAAGAAAATCTGTTTAAACTTCATCAGATTGGATGAAGTGTTGCTCCAGAAATTTGATTTAGCTCTGGACTTTGATTAGACCATCCTGGTAAGCTGCAGCTGTAACTTCAAATTATTGAATTTGTTGTAAAATTCAACAATTTTACAACAAACAGCATGTTTCTATTTGGAGTTCATGGATGAAAATAATATAGATGTTAAAAACAAGATAAGAATGAAAGCATAAAACATCTGATTTATAAAGAAATACTTTATTCATTTTAACTTTGCTGCTTAAAGTAAATACATTCCTGAATCTTTAAAATGACTAAGGAATAATTTATCACTTTTATACAATACACTTCTTATGGCTCTTAATAGTGACATAAAAACTGAGATAGTTTTGGTTTTCTTTGAACTAAACTGAGTTGAGATATATTTTAAGGTCACTGACTCATATTTGAGACGATGTTCATGTGATTTCCAACACATTTTCAGTTTGTAATTACCAATAATTAGACACTAATAACAACAAAAAACGTTATTTTCTGGTCAGTGCATTCAGGCAGTTAAAAACAAACAACTTCATCAGGATTTCAGTGAGAAATTCAAACGTTTTTAGGCCAATCGCTGTTTTACATACCAGCTTTGGCCACAAGATGGCAGTAAAGTCCTGGAAAGTCACGTCTGTCTTGTTTTTATATTTCTGTCGCTTGAATTGAAGATACAGTGTAAAAATGTTCAAAATCATAATTATTGACAAAAATACATTTATTTAATTCTCAGCAGCACAATTTGAGTGAATAAGTAAGGAACTTTATTTATATTTTATAAAGCATTTCACCGGAAATAATGCATTAAAACAGGTGCAAAAATGAGACGAGTGGGAAAATACAATTATTTTAAGTGTTGAAAGCAAATGCAGCAATTTTATTAGTCAAATTAATATTTTATTTTTCATGTACAAGAAAATAAATATAAGAACCAGTGGAGCTCATCTGTAAGCATCAGCTCTGGATGATGAATATCTTAATTAAGCTCCATGTCCAGCGGCGGCTCACATGTTCGCTTTAGTCATTCTTTGTAATATTTGCAATGACTGAAGAGAAAAAAGAGCAAAGTGAAAATCAGAGTTAGTTTCTAAATGATTTATTGTTCCATGTGTTTGCATGTGAGGAGCTGCTGTACCTTGTTGGACCCAGGAGTTGTTGGGATGAACACATATGGGTCCTTTCTTTGTGTGGAATCTGGACGTGTAAACAGGCTCGTTAGTTCTGCTGTGATTCTGGATGTTGAAATGGATCAGAGTGAACTCACATCACGGCGCTGACACAGGGAAACCGGGCCGCCTGCTTATGGAACAGCGACCCGGCGACCTGACGGCTCAGGTTCTTCCTGGAGACGCTGAGGCAACACGGCCGGTTCTTCCCGGTCGGATAGTGAGCTGCAAACCACAGGAAGGAGATTAGAGTTTAAACTGCAACAACACGAAATAGCAACAAGGATTTCTCTCCAGTTTCCAATGCAAATATCTCCCTACACTTGAAATGGGACAAAAATGACAAAAATAACTTTTCATGAATATAGAGCTTTTTTAAGGCCCTAAATCATTAATATTGACATAAATATTTAGGAATATGATTAAATATCCTGTTAAAAGGTTGTTGTTTCTTCCTACTGTCATCTTGATTCTTTCTAAGGTTTGCAGAAAAGTCAGTGAGTTGATACAATCCTCCTAAAATAGATTTTTATTTTCCCATGACAAACTGGAAACTTTCTGTCCTGCATGTTGTTGGGTTTTACTAGTTTCCATTACAAATGTGCTTAAAACTTGTCAATATTCCATTAATATCCTAAAAACACAATTCCTCAATTGCAGTGTTTCCATTAAATGAGAAACGTAATTAAAATCAGACATGAGTTTATGTGATAAATCATTAGAAAACATGCAGCACATCATAGAGTCTCTTTTTGATGTTACTTGGCTGTATTTACATGTAGGAGCAGATAATCTGCTCCTACATGTAAACTTACATAAATAATCCAAGGTTTTCCCCAGATATTGGGGCTCTGTCACTAACTTTGATTCATCCAAAAAAAAAAATATTGTTTTTCATTAATCAAATTTATATCTGTAATTCCAGTTATGAAGATATTCTGATGATTTTTCTATGGATATAAATGTGTTTTGCTCTTCTGTTGTTTCTGTTTATCGTGTCCATATTTCTTTAAAAGGTTTTTTGATGCCTTGTCCAAATGTTCTGGTTGGTACGTCAGTGTCTGTATCTACTGGGTATCGGATCTTAAAATGCATTTTAGTTGATGTTTCGGCTGAAGAGTCACATGAAAACAGTTTGTGGCGACTTTAACTGGCCCCAGTTTAGTTCTGTGCTGAATGCATTACAATAATCGAAATGAAACATTAAGATTTCCAGTTGAGAACAAGAGCAGATGGATCATTTAAAGGTTCCTAACAGGAGATTTTCCCAAAACACCAAAAATCTCCTTTGCAAAAACACAAAACCTGCAGTTAGTTTAGAAATATTTCAAGTGCAGAAACCAGAAACCTTTGGTAATATTTTGTGTTTTTGCAGCAGTAAATAAACTGTTAATAAACTGAAGTGTAGCTGATGGATGAAATGCAGAATCTACCTGCAGAGGAGTGACAGCCTGGAAACGCTGTGAGCAGGAGGAGCAGCAGGACCAGGATCTTCATTTTGATCATCAGCTGATGGGTTTGACTGACGGCAGCTGATCTCCGCTCTGGTTTTATCGGTACCATCATCCTGTGACGCTCATGTCTTCATGCTTGTGCAGGTTGTTTGTGGTCAGTGTTTCTCACCTCCACCCCTCAGATCACAGGCTGTTCGCCCCTCTGACCACAAGCTTCATCTCAGTGACATGTTTCTGAGAAACAGCGTCAGAAAACATGTCGCCTGTTTCGCTTTGTCATGGTGGCAACTTCACACAACAAAACAGGATTTCTGTTTCAATCTGACGCCTAATTCCAATAAACACAAAGGCTGAGGATAATCATCAGTTTTGTTTTTCTAATTTGCACAAAAATAGCAATCTAGTTTTTAAATGGACTCATTTCTGCGACGTTCACAACAAATTTCCTTTTCCTGTTAGAGTTGAACCTTCAGCGTTTGGGTCACACTTTGTTTGAAGAAGACTGACATAAACATGACATAACGACTTATGAGCATGAAGGAGGTTTTATCAATACTTATGGCTGTTGACATGAAAGGCCATAATTAGACTTTTAACAGATCTTTGCATTGAAAGTGTCATTATTTACTGAATAATGAAAGTTGGCACTTTTAATGAAACTTTAGTGCATCTTTACATTAGAAGTGTCATTATTTACAAATGATGCTTCATGTCGTAAACATTTATGAAACTCCTTCATGTTCATGTCAGTCTGATGTAAAACAAAGAGTTACAGAGTGTTGCATTGTTTTAAATCACATTTATGCTCTACAGTGATGATAACATTATGATTTGACATTTTCAGGATTTCCTGTTCTGACTGCACAGGAAGTCACACATGGATTTCCCACATTCAGCCGCTGTAATGAGTTCACACCTTTTGTTCCAGAACAACAAATCTAAATTTGTTCTGGTGTGTTTTTCTGTACTTTGACTAGGCCATTTGAACACATTTGATCGTTAAAATCCTGGTTTTCTTCCAGGATTTTAAAAGCTCAGTGAAGGTTGTTAAACTATCGGTAGATAAACAGCTGAAATGTTTTGCATCAACCACTCAGCTGTGGTCAGCTGTGGTCAGCTGTGCTCAGCTCCGGCCGCTTCCTCCTTAGGTAAAAACCATGTTGCAGAAACTAATGTTTTGTGTTTGGTAACGTTCTGCGGCTCGGCGTCTCGGATCCCCGTCACTGTTGGTCTTCACTTCTCTACACGTCGAAAACAGCAGCACAACCTGAAGCAAAATTCAGTTTTTATTTTCCACTTTGAGTTTCTGCTGCTTCTAAAAAGCAACCAAAACATTTTTTTTAAAAATCCAGACATTTACAGGCAGTAAGTTCATGTTTTTAGTAGAAAACAAGCTGTTAGTCTCTGCCACATTCAGAGGGCAATGAGACGTTGCCTAGCAACCCCAACCAAGCCCAGTTCGTTACCTAGCAACCCCAGTTGAGCTCCAGCTGGTTTGGCAGAGTTGGGTATTAAACTATTACATTTACTTGGGTAACTTTTTGAAAAAATAAACAAAAAGTACTTTTAGAAGTATTTTTACTACACTGTACTTTTTACTTGTACTTGAGTAATTTTATTATGAAGTATTTCTACTCTTGAGTAAAATTTCTGGATTTTCAATCCAGTGAATGAAAAACAATCATGTTTTAACCAAAATCCACCAGACAGACAGACAAACAGCTGCAGTTTTTATAAGTTTTTTATTGAAAGAAACTGAATTGTAACATTTTGTTTTGCCTTATTTTGTTATTTTTGTTGCTTGTATGAATTATTGAAAATTTGGTCCTTAAAATACATACATTTCCACTTAACTTTATATTTTGGTCCGTCTGAAGATGTAACTTTTAAATTTTAAATGATTGATAATTTGATCAGTTACTCAGTACTTGGGTGGACTTTTTTTTTTTTTTTTTACCAAATATTTTTTACTGTTTAGTAATCTCTTGAATTGATACTTTTTACTTTTACTTGAGTATAATTTTTGGGTACTTTATTCACCTCTGAGGTTTGGTCAGTTAGTTTCATGCTGTATAATGGCTGCTGGAAAAGACAAAGTGTTTTGTTGTTGACTCACCGTACAGAGACCATTTGCTGGATTCTTGTTCTTTGTGCAGGAGGCTCCACTTCTGCTTTTCAAAGATGTATGGTTGAATATTTGTGCATCTGTTTGCAACTGTTTTCACAGGTGGTTGTAAACCTTGAGTTGTGGGCGTGGCCAGCAGCAGGTTGTTTAGATTTAAAGTGACAGTAACAGTTAATTCTGAACTGACCAGGATAAAATCTCATTTAGGAATAATTTCATACGTAATAGTTTTGTGTAGAGTAGACCATAAACTAGCCTAACCTGTTCACAGAAGATTAATAATTCACCAGGCAATATTTATCACAGACGTTGCATTATAATATCAGGAAGTTGTGGCAACTTCTGAAGAATGGAAGATTAGCCAGCAACTTTCCACATCTTGCCGCCTCAGGCATCATGTGACCAATGATACAGAGCAATGTAATGATTTCACCGTGACTCGCCGTGATCAGCATCAAGAAATACGTTAGTCATTAGGCTGAAGACACTGTGTCACATTTAAAGCACGAAAAAGAGGAAATTTTAAACTTAGGACAAGATCAACGAAAACATTAAGTTAAACAACATCCTGAGTCAAAATGTCAACACGCTTCTGATGTAACAAATTGCAGAAAGGGAAACATTTAAGAAATGCCACTTGGTTTCTCAACGTAACATGTGGTTTGCTGTGAAACAGAGTCGCTTTCTGAGATTAAAGCGAAACTTAGTGGATTTGAGCTCAGGAAACGTTTCAGGAAGTTCAGTTTTCCTGATAAAGTTCAAACCGGAACCTTCATGGATCCATTAAACCCCAAACTGCAAAAAACAAAACATTACCAAGTATTTTTATCTGGTTTTATCTGCTTCAGTGCACTTGAAATAAAACAAAACTAACTTATAAGTAAGTCATCAGCAAGATATATGAACTTAATAATTCCTTAGTTTTGATGAAAAGTTCTGGTTTCATTGGCAGATTATTTCACTCATATTTCGTCCAAAATGTTTACAGGGAAAGTTAATAAAAGTATGAACTTTGGAAGATTCTGGGAGGAATTATAATCTATTTAGACGTTATTTGTAATTCTCTCCTTTCATTAAAAACCAAACAAACTTCCTGCTGAATGTAAAATTACTTAATTCTACCACAAACGTCTTCTGGAGTAAATTCCTCCTGTGTTTTGTTGCAGAAGCAGATCTGGTGCTTTTGTTGTTTTGTTTTAAAATTAATAAAACAACAATAAAACCTTCAGTAGTTGATCTGGAAGTTACATGTCTGAGCTGTGAATCAGCAGAAGTGTTAGCTTGACAGGAATCCTCCCTCATTCTTTACTCAGATAAGATACTGACTGCTCATAATTACTCAAGATGATCACATTACAGCAGAACTAAAACATTTGGGTGGATTTTTACTCAGACATTAAATATTTGGCAGGATTGTCTTTTAAACAGTTGGAGCATTTTAGTTAGGAGTTAATTTGACCTTTGACCTCCTCCTACTGACCTGATCCTTTCCAGATTTCTCAGCGCCACTTTAGCTGCACTACCTGATGTCTTGTGATGTCATTTCAGGGTGACATGTTATTCCCATGATGCCGTCTGTTTTGAGCAAACACAGCATGATGCTGCCACTGCTGTTCTTCAACAACGTTTGACAAACGTCCCTGTTTCCTGCAGCTGCCGCCATCGTGACCAAACAGTTTTAGTTTCATTTGGTTTCTGACTCTGAGTGAACGAAGGACAGCTTTCACTCTCTAACCAGAAACCGGATCAAATACTTTAACTAGACACCTGCAGAAACATGGAAATGGTTCCCAGCAATGAACCAGTTTCCTTCCTGAAGTTATGTTTTTACATTTTTCATGATGGAAACTGTCTTTGTTTTTACTAAACGTTATGAATTAAGCTGTCAAATGTTATTTATGAAGCCATGATTTTAAAAATCATTTAATCCTGGTCACTTAAAAGCCGGGTTTAGAAAATCCTGAACCAGGAAAAGTTTATTTATAAACTGCAGAGTCAAATTCAATAAATCAGAATTTACTTCCAATGAGCTTCATTTGTCAGGTTAAAAGTATCAACATTAAACATTCTTTACATTAACACTACATTCTAATTATAAATTAACAGATATAAAAGCTTTAAAACATCTGATTGTAATTAATAATGTTTAACTTGGAGATAAAATTCCTAAAATAATTAGATGTTTTGTTCATATCTTCATTTATTAAATTTATTTTGTTTTAAATTCAAGTTGGATGATTTTTGTCCATAAAAATGTTTGATGAAACTTTGAACTTTTATCTGGATTTTTATTTTCAGAAAATTAACCAAGACAAAAACAAACATTAAGTTTGAGATGAGATATTTTTATTTCTAAAAACAATCTTTACGTCTTTACAGTTTTACTTCAGAGTGAAAAGTTAAGTAGACAGATAGCTTAAAATATTTAACATTTTATATTTGTATCATTTATTTCACTCTTTGGAGCTTTGTAAATAAATATAAATATAGTTTATCCTCTACCTGCACAGTGAAATACTTTAATAAATAACTTTACCAAATTAACACTGAAAAATGGAATATTTAACGTGACTCGTAATTTAGCTTAATTCTGCTCTTTCATTTTTCTTATCTTTAGTTTTTAGTTGTACAGAGAAAAATAAATCAAATATATTTTCTGTTTTTCTGCATCAGCTGCAGATCTACGGATCTGTGGATGCAGAAACCGTCTCACTTTCTGGGTTTGTGGAGGAAGAGGAGGAGGAAGACAATGATGAAGATGAAGAAGACGGTTCAGGTGACGATGATGAAGGAGGGACAGCAGTGGATGTAATGATGGAGAGGAGCAGGGAGGACGAAGATGAAGATGATGAAGTCGAAGCGACAACCTGAGGAGTGGACGACTGAACTTTGGCTCTCCTGTTGGAAAAGCAATAAAAACATAAAAATATGAGCTCAAATGTGAAATATTGAAGCTTTTAGGAATAAATTCAGGTTTTGAACTCACCTCAGTTCTTGGATCTTCTGGAAAACCCAGGGAGCCTGAGGGTGGCTGCAGTAATGTCCCGTCTGGGTGGTGAAGCTGCAGGTCACAGAAAGAACAAAACCATCAACCAGGGTGTACAAACTTTTATAAACCAGAAGCAAAAACAAAAAACAGCCTAAATTCAGCCAAATAAAGTAAACTGATGTCACTGTAGATCCAAATCCTGACTTTTACCAAGGTGCAGAAAAAATGAGCAAATTTTAATCAAAAACTCAGAAATTTTCTAAAAAATAAAAAAGATTTCACTGTTTATTTCATTGAAAATTTCTAAGTTTTTTTGTACAAAAATTTTGAGATTACTCTCAAAATTTTGTCAGAAATTTACTTTTCTCTCCACAAAGGCCCAAAAACGCCACGGCAGATTCTGCATGATTGATGTCTAAAAAGAAAAACATCCAGTTTTAAGTTTGTTTTCGGTTTTATTGATTAACTTTATTTTAATCAATAAAACTGGATTTGGGTCACTTTGTTTCAAAGTGTTTGATATATTAGCCAAATTTAAAAAAGAAAAAATTTGGTTTTTCAGTAAAAGCTTCTGGATAAACTTTTTGGTTTGACTTTTTGTTCAAACTTTGTAATAAAAAGACACTTTTTTCTGTTCTATTTTTCATTTTCTGTGTAAAAAATGTAATAATTTTTACCCTGGTTACAAATTAAAGCCTCCATCTGAATCTACGAGACAAATTTGTATCATTTTCAATAGCAGTTGGGGGGCCGGACAAAATCAGTCTGAGGGACACAAAGGCCCCCAGACCGCACTTTGGGCCCCCCTGCCCTAAACCATCATTTTTTTAGCTGTAAATTAAACGGTGATCCTGAAAGGATCGTCTCCATGTTCCCACTTTAATCAGAAACGTTGCAGGTACGTACATGACGGCTGTCACACACGGAGGATTCGGCCGCTGGACCTCAAACTTTATTATCGGTTCTTTGATCTCAGCTTTGCTGACTTTCTTACAGCAGCTAAACAGCTTCTCACCTGAGAGCAACAAAAAGTCAAATATTTAGTCTTTAACAGGAATACTTAATACTTAACATTCAGCTGAAGTTTGACCTTACCTGGATTTGCAGAAACAACCGTCATGATGACAGCGACCAGCACAACCTTCAGCATGTTGATGGTCAGAAAGCTGGAGAATAAATAGAGAAGAAAGTATTTCTGGTCGGTCGTTCAGTCGTCTTACTTTCCCTCCACAGAGCTGGTGGTGAACTGACAGCCCTCTGAAGAAAACCTCTATTTATTAAACTGAGAAAAGCAGAAGTTCAGCTTCTGCTTGTCATCTAGCAACATCTCAGTGTCTGACTAACTCAGATGACGATTTGCAGATGATTTCACAGAGTAACTAAATTATATTTAGAGTTTTTGTCGTATTTCATCCCTAACTGTGTGGGTGGATGGGAACTAAGAGGTCAGCCTGATGGCATAAGTTCAGACATGAACCTGAGGATTCACCTGTTCATACACTGCAAAAACTCAACATCTCACCAAGTTGTTGGGTTTCTAGTGAAAATATCTTAGTACACTTGAAATAAGACAAAACTAACTTACAAGTGACTTTACAGCAAGATACAGGAGCTTGTTTGAAGTAAATACTTTCTTAATATTGGTGAGAAAGTTTTTCTCCCACTGGCAGATTATTTGACTTAAAACATCTTATTGTAAGTCAAATAATCTGCCAGTGAAACAAGAACTTTTTAAATTAATATTAAGGAATTATTGACTTAAAATAAGCTATATTATGATAAAAAGTTTTTTGTAAGTAAGTTTTGTCTTATTTAAAGTTTACTGATGTTTTCTAGGCAAAAAACTTTGTAAGATTTTGTGTTTTTGCAGTGTAGGATTAAATGCATCAATGAAAGTCAAACAAATTTCAGAAAATTTAACCCATTTGGAGAATTTTTTATAGAATATCTAAAAAATATTCAAAACAAAATGCAAATTGGGAAGCTGAAATATTTAGGCTACTTGATCTGCCATTGGCTGCCAAATGAGCCAATCCAGGAGCTGCATTCATTTTACTTGGTGCTGATTGGCTGAATGTCTCTGAGTGTTAAGACATATTTGGTGTTTGGTTGTGTTTTCTAACCAATATGAACTGGAGATTAATGGTAAAGAAACAAGTAGAAACAGGTTAAAAACATTTTTTGTTGTTTTTTAAATCAATATAAGCATGTATAATATGTTAATATTATACATATTATTAACATCAAAAAGTAAAGCTAATAAATTATACAAAAAGATCCCAAAATGAGTCTAGAACTCATCAGGCCACATTTTATAAAAATCCAGGGCAATTAACAAAAATAAAAATATTTTCAAATGGGAAGTCAACTTAAATACATTTTTCAACTTCGCAAAAACATAAAACAAATTTAATTAATTCCTCTAAACAATAAAGCAGGACTGATTTTAACTGGACCAACATCAGAGTATGAAATAAGGAAACATTATTTAATAACTGGTTTATATTTCGGTTCGATGTGTTTTAAATTCAGGTTGAAAACAAGTAAAAAGGGAAGATTTTGAGGTCCTGATGTTCTTGTTTTGTGGAAGTTGCATTTATGTCTCAACAGATTTAGCAACGAGTCTCAGCATGACTTAAAGCAACAAGTCACAATGTTTCCCTCCCAGTAACAAAAACAAGCCACAACACTGATATCTGAACACCTTCAGACAAAACTATATATAGATGTCAAAACTATATATAGATATCAAAACTATAACAATCCTGTTTGTCAGGATTAGTCACACATTGATCATTATTGTACAATAGAACAGAAATATCACTTGTTGTCTCATAGTGGAGAAATTCAGGTGTTACAGCAGAAATGATGGAAACAAAGTTAAATATATATACCGTATTTTGTACGGTATATATAGCGACTAAAAGCTGCTACTTTTTTCCCATGCGGCTTATAGCCCAGAGTGGCTTATATGTGGATTTTTCTTCCACCACCAGGGGGCTCTTTAGCAGGAAGTGACTCATTGGAAGTCAAAATTGGAAATAAAGGAAGAAATTGCCCATTGAAACGGAATTAGGTTTTAATAGGGAATCGCAGTTTTCTGCTCGAAACTCAAACCGTTTCTACTGAATGTGTGACATTAAATAATCCTGTGACGACAAAATTTAATACCTGTGATTATTGTATTTATGACAAACTTACATTTTTAAATGAGTTTGAGACATTTTTAGGGCTGCAACAAACGATTATTTTAGTAATCAGTTACTTTCACAATTAATCAATTTTTAAAAAATTACATTCAGCAGATTTTCCATTTAACTTTTTAAAATACATTAGACAAAGATGCAAGTAAACAAATGTTTATTTTCTTATCTTAAAAAGGTAATTTTTATTACCCAAAACGCAGCAGCATTACATTCCTGTTCTGAATTTGAACCAAGTGAATCCAAAGATATAGAACTTGATGGGGTTTGGCTAAAAATGTAAAAATATTTTGTACAGTTTTGGATGAATTGGTGCTCCGTATATGTTTTTTTTTTTTCAGAAAATTACCTTTTTAGGAGGAAAAATTATGTGCAAGTGGAACCATCCATCCATCCATCCATCCATCCATCCATCCATCCATCCATCCATCCATCCATCCATCCATCCATCCATCAA